>JAMKQA010017810.1:0-37542 GCA_024699735.1 Posidonia australis | reverse complement strand
GGATATATGAAAGGGGTAACTCATGGAAGCTGGAGGGCCTCGTAGACGAAAAGGCTCGAATATTCTCGAGCACATTCGTTTGCAAAGCTAACAGCCGGAAGATGGAAGGTCAACAGTCGTGGTTTGGAAACGGCTGGGCGCCTGCTTAGTGCGCTTGTTATGTGCGCCTGGTTGGTGCGCCTACTTGGTGCGCCAACTTGGTGCGCCAACCTTGCTCAGAAATTTTGTTTGGGCTCTGGCTAATGGGTTTGGGGCTCAGTTCAAGGGTTGATCACATCCAAAGCAACATACAGATACTCATTTCTGGGTTACCTCAAAATCGGGGTGTCTACAGGTACAAATCAGGTAAAAGAGACAAAGATCAACATGTTAATTCACAGATATAAACTATTTAAAAATGAACCAAGATGAATCTATTGGAGACATGTATGCTAGGTTCAGTGACATAACAAATGCATTACACTCTCTTGGAAAAGTCATCCCTCAATCTGATTTAGTGAGAAAAATTCTTAGGTTTCTAACAAGTGAATGAGAAAAGAAAACTATAGCTATTGAAGAAGCTAAAGATTTATCAACATACTCCATGGAGGATTTGATTGGGAACTTAACCTCGTATGAGGTATAAATTAAAGAAAAAGAAAAAGAAACAACCAAAAGGAAAAATATTGCCTTAAAAATCACCTCAGATATAGACAACTCTAAAAGTGAAGAAGAGGAAGAAGAAGATATAGGTTTATTAACCCGCAAGTTCAAAAGATTCATGAAAAGAAGTAAGTTCCTTAAGAAAAAGAACAATCCTCAAATAGAAACTCCATTATGCTTCAAGTGTAACAAACCTGGACACTTTAAAAAGGATTGCCCACTCTTAAAAATGAAAACATCTAAATTCAATGAGAAAAGATTTAAAAGGAAAGCTCTCCAATCAACTTGGGATGAAAGTGACTCTTCATCCGATGAGGAGTCCGATGGCGAAAAAGCAAACATGTGCTTTATAGCTTGTGATGAGGAATCCTCTCAAAATGAGAATGAAATTAGCACAGAAGAACTTGTAGAAGCTTTTGATGAACTTTACTCAAAATACAAAATGTTAAAGTTAAAATCAACCAAACAAATTGAACAACTGTCAAAAGAGAATGAAGAATTGATTAAGGAAGGAAAAATTTTAATAGATGAAAATTGTGAATTAAATGATAAAAATGTTGAATTAAACATGAGTATTGGGCAAATGAAATATAAATGTAAAAATCTTAAAAATGATATTACTTCTCTAAAGAATAAAAGCCAAGACTTACTTAACACAGTAGCAAAATTCACCAAGGGCAAGGAAAATCTAGACAAACTACTTTCTAGCCAGAGACCAACACTTCACAAACATGGATTGGGATATTCAAATTTTAATGGTATACCATATGAAAATGGCTTTATTAGAGCATTAACCAATGAAAAATATGTCTTTGTTGTAAAGAAGTACTCTAGGTGGTTTGATTTGAAAACTAAATCTTAAATAACACTGCAAAGAAAACAAATGCAATGTGGGTTCCTAAGACTATACTTTCATCTTATAATGTACGAACAAGATGAACTCAAAATGGATTATTGACAGTGGTTGCTCTCGTCATATGCCCGAAGACCACTCTCTTCTATGCTCCTTAAGTCCTAAAGAAGAAGGAGAAGTCACTTTTGGAGATAATGCTAAATGAAGGATTGTTGGGATTGGAAATGTCGATAATTCTAAGAATCCTTCTATAGAAAATGTTTTATTAGTTGATGGCTTAAAACATAACTTGATTAGCGTTGGCCAGTTGTGTGATGTAGGGTGTAAGGTATTGTTTGATAAAGTTGAATGTACCATAATTGATTCAAAAACAAATGAAACCATATTTATTGGAAATAGAAAAAATAATGTCTACAAAATAAAAGTCACATACCAACCTAATAAAAACCTATCTTGCCTTGCTTTATCAAATGACGAACATTGGTTATGGCATAAGAGACTTGGCCATACAAATATGGGTCAACTATCAAAATTGTCCAAAGGTGATCTTGTTATTGGTTTATTAAAAATTGATTTTAAAAAGAACAAATTATGCGATGCTTGCCAACTTGGAAAACAAACTAAATCATCTTTCAAAATAAAAGACATGGTTTCTACTATCAAACCATTGGAACTAATTCATATGGATCTGTTTGGGCCTAGTAGAACATTGAGTCTCAGGGGTAAAAGATATGTTTTCGTAATTATTGATGATTTTTCACGTTTTACTTAGGTTATTTTCTTAGCAAATAAAAATGATGTTTTCTCTGAATTTCAAAAGTTTTGCAAAAAGGTTCAAAATTAAAAGGGCCTAAAGATTATCAAAATAAAAAGTGATCATGGAGGAGAATTTGAAAATGACGAACTTGAGAATTTTTATGAAATAAATGGCTTTGAACATAGTTTTTCTTCTCACAGAACTCCTCAACAAAATGGGGTTGTTGAAAGAAAAAATAAAACCCTCCAAGAAATGACTAGGACCATGCTTTGCGAAAGAAATTTGTCAAAGTAGTTTTGGGTCGAAGCCGTAAATACTGCTTGTTATATTTTGAACCGAGTTTTGATTTGACCAATTTTGAATAAAACCTCATTTGAACTTTGGTTTTGCAAGACCCCTAGAATATCTTACTTCAACGTTTTTGGATGCAAGTGCTTTATCTTAAACACTAAGGACAATTTGGATAAGTTTGATCTTAAAGCTGATGAGGGAATATTCCTTGGATATTCCTCTAAGAGCAAGGCTTATAGAGTATACAATAGAAGAATACTAACAATGGAAGAATCAATGCATGTAAATTTTCAAGAAAATGATGAAATTAAAATAATCAATGAAGAAGAAGAACCTGAATTCCATGATAATAATGCAAATAATGATCAAACAAATCAAAATATAGAAGAATCTAAAGATAATCCTAAATCATGGCAATATATGTCTAGTCACCCCCAAAGAACTCATCATTGGTAAGGTCTCCAAGGGAATCATGATTAGATCTAAACAAGAAAACGAACGTGGCACATATGCCTTTGTTTTGTCAATAGAGCCCAAAAATGTAAATGAGGCTTGTGTTGATGAATATTGGGTAAATGCAATGCATGAAGAGTTAAATCAGTTTGAAAGAAACAGTGTATGGGAGTTGGTTCCAAAACCTGAAAATCAACAAGTAATAGGGACAAAATGGATATTTAGAAACAAATTAGATGAATCTGGGAATGTAACTAGAAATAAGGCTAGGCTTGTAGCTCAAGGTTACAATCAGGAGGAATGCATTGATTTTGATGAAACCTATGCTCCTGTAGCTAAATTAGAGTCCTTTAAGATGTTATTAGCATATGCTAGTCACCTAAGATTTAAATTTTTTCAAATGGACGTAAAGAGTGCATTTCTAAATGGAGTTATTGAAGAAGAAGTTTATGTTAAACAACCACCTGGTTTTGAAGATGAATCCTATCCAAATCATGTCTATAAATTGAACAAAGCATTGTATGGACTAAAGCAAGCACCTAGAGCTTGGTATGAAAGATTGAGAAATTTCTTAATTGATCAAAAAATTACTATTGGTGCGATTATTCTACTTTGTTCATAAAGAAGATAGATAATGATATTTTAATTATTCAAGTATATGTTGATGATATCATTTTTGGATCAACTAATGAAGATATATGCAAGGAATTCTCAATAATTATGTAAAAAGAATTTGAAATGAGTATGATGGGTGAATTGACTTTCATTCTAGGATTACAGATAAAACAAAACAAAAATGGAATATTTATCAATCAAGAAAAATACACTAAGGAATTATTGAAGAAATTTGGTATAGAACATAGCAAAATAGCTAGGACACCTATAAGCACCTCCACTAAGTTAAAAAAGGATGAGAATGGACAAAACGTAGATCAAAAATTATATAAGAGGATGATTGGATCTCTTTTGTATTTAATAGCAAGTAAACCAGATATAATGTTTAGTGTATGCTTATGTGCAAGATTTCAAGCATCACCTATGGAATCACACTTGAAAGCTGTTATAAGAATTTGAAGATATCTTCAAGGATCAATTGATTTTGAATTATACTATCCTAGAAACACTAGCTTGGATCTAATAGGGTATATTGATGTTGATTATGCTGGATGCAGAACTGATAGAAAAAGTACTACTGGAACCTACCAATTTTTAGGACACTCTTTAGTCTCTTGGTTCAGTAAGAAACAAAATAGTGTTGCACTCTCAACAACGGAGGCTGAATATATTGCAGCTGGTTATTGTTGTGTCCAAATTCTATGGATGAAACAAACTCTAAAAGACTTTAATATAATATTGTCAACAACTCCAATTTTTTGTGACAATACAAGTGCAATTAATTTATCCAAAAATCCAGTACATCACTCTAAAACAAAACATATTGAAGTAAGACATCATTTCTTAAGCAACAATGTTCTTAAAAACAATATAAAATTAGAATTTATTCCAACTAAAGAATAAGTTGCTAATATATTTACAAAACCACTAGAAGAACAACAATTCATTAAAATAAGAAGAGATTTAGGTATTTGTACACCATGAGATAAGCATAAACAATTGCAAAAATAGTCATTTCGGTACACCGTAAATTTTCGGAATACCAGAATTCTCTGTATCGGTTTGCCGATTTTTATCGGAATACCGAAATTTGCTGTATCGGTCTACCGATTTTTAACGGAACACCGAATTTCTCTGAGAGATATTTAATAATCCTCCAATCAGGTCACAGACGACCACAAAAGTATTGTTTCGGTACACCGAAATATTTTGGTCTACCGATATTTCTGTCAGATTTTTCAGGAACATGATTTTTCGGTATACCGTTTCTTATCGGTCTACCGAATCCCCTGTGCCAATCGATTTAAATGTCTTATTTCGGCATACCGATTTCATTTCGGTATACCAATTTCCGCATATCTAACGATATAACCCTAGTTTCTTTCATTCTTCCCATTCACCTCTCACACCTTCAACCTCTCTGGTGGCACTCCGAAAACTCACCCCACACCCTCTCTCGTCCGATCAGCCCTCGCTCTCCCATTTTCCACCACCACTCTCCTTCGAATCAAGTGCACAGAGCCATGGCCCCAAAGAAGAAACTAGCCACTCGTCCCAAATGAAAGCAAGCTGAGCTTCCCGATTCTCCGCCACCTATCAGTGATTACTCCTTCCGTTTTGCAAATGAAGAGGCTCAATGGGCACATCAAGAAAGGTTTGCAAATAGAGATGTCTTGACCGGGAGACGGTAATCTTTCCAAAACTTGGCGCCATTGAAGCCCTCTTTACCTTTCAAATGCTTGTTCTGTTTCTAGGTTCCATAAGTGATAGATTCTATTACTCTCAACTAATATCAGAATTTTATGCCAATATGACTATTTCCCATGACCTTATACAATCCTACTTAGTTGGCATACATATATCCTTTGATGATGTGCTCATAGGCCAGTTGCTTAAAATTCTTTCGTTTGGGGTAGATATCACTTTATCAATTTATGAACTTAATTGGACTTATTCGGATATCAACAAAGCCATTTCCCTAAACCCATGGAGCACCTTCAAACCGAACAAAATCAATCAACTGACAAAACAATCTAGAATAATTGCCTACATTATCGCGGCAAATATTGTCCAAAAGAAAGGTCATTTTGATGAATGTAGTGAACTCACATGTAAAGCCGTCTATGCCATTTCTAAGAAAATACAAGTCAATTGGACTAGAGTCATTGTTCATGTTATGACCCATGTGAAGACTAAGTTATTTTTCAGATCAATCCTTACCTACTTTTTTGAGCATTTTGATGTCCCCTTTGAAAGTGAACCTAGGATGGTTGTCAAAACTAAACCCTTAGGAATGTCAGCCCTAGAAAAAATGGAACAAGCAATTGATAGGTCAAGGGCATCAAAAAGTGTTCATCCCTCCTCTTCTAGTGCTCTTCAAGTTGAAAAGGACTCCAAAAGTTCTAGAGAAGAAGAAAAAGATTCAATCGCCAAGAAGGTTGACATGCTCTAGCAACAGATCAATGAAATAAAAATTCGTCAACAACAGCAGCATGAAAAAAATCAAGCTAAAATGGATCTCGTCCTCTCGAGGCTTGCCGAAACAACAAAAATCACTCACACCAAGTTAGAAGCCTATCAAGAGCAACTGGAGGAGTATCATGCTGATATTCAGGAGGACATTCATAGCAATTCGCTTCCTACTTCTTGAGTGATTGTGAGGTTTTTTTTTATGATTTTGTGATATGTATCACTCTTGAGACTTATTTGTTGAATGTTTGTTTCACTCTTGATACTTCTTTCTTGAATGTTTGTTCATATTTGTCAGGGGGAGTTAGTGCTTACTCTCTTTTTAATTATGACAAAAAGGGGGAGATAATATATGATATATAATACAATCCATAATATATGATATATGATACAATCCATAATATATGACACATTTTAATTTATTGTTTACATTTTATTCTTGGTTTCATATGCATCACTTTAGGAATATCTAGAAATGAATTTCATTATACATGCTTATTGATAGGGGGAGTATTCGTTTTGTCATCATCAAAAAGGGGGAGATTGTTGAGAAATTTAGATTGATTTTGATGATAACAAAAGTAAATATAAACTAAAGAAATGTTTTGAGAATTATTGTTGTATTAAAAAGCACAAGTGAATTATCACAAAGGCCTGATGAAGAACGTAAAAAGGGGGTGTCATGAAAAATCTGGTAAAAATGTGTATTGAACTCATTTGTTTTAATAAGATGTAAAAACGGCATACCGAATTATAACGGTATACCGTATGAAAAAGGGTTTTTGTAAATTTTGTGTAAATGAAAATCGGTACTCCAAATAAATTCGGCATACCAAATCAGGAGAAATCAGAACATCACACGGCACACTGAATTACAAAGAACAGAGTATGGAAGCCGAAAGCTAAAACGGTACACTGGAAGTTTTCAGCATACCGAATCAGGAGAAATCGAAACATCACACGACACGCCAGATTACAAAGCACAAAGGATGGAAGCAGAGAGAAAAAACGGAACACCGGAATGTTTCGACATTTCGAAACTGGAGATTTCGGTATACCGAAGTTATTTCGGCATACCGTTTCGCCCATGAAATGCCTTATTGCATGAAAAACGGCCTTCCGAACTTTGGTCGGTCTTCCAAAGAAACTAGCCGTTACTATCCGTTACACTAGCCGTTAGACACAGATTTTTCATCTCCTAATCCTATAAATAGGGTTCCTAATCGTCCCTTAAGGATCATCAAGTACTACTAATTCCTATTGGCACTGCAACAAGCTTCATTTCACATTCTTAGCACATCTCCTTCCAAGTCCATCGATTCAAAAAGGGCTTATTAAGAGATTGACACTTGCGGGAAAGATTCAAAGTTGTAAGATCAAGCAATCAAGTGTAATTCTCCAGTTGGGGGAAGGTTTCGCAGTTTGTATAGGTAAGGACTTGCCTATCAAGTAAGTTTTTACTTTGAAGAAGTAAAGGAACTCTTGAGGGTGTCTCGAGGAGTGGACTAGGCCCAGGTTTTTGGCCGAACCACTACAAATTGCTTTGTGTTTTCTCATTGTCTCTCATCACCTTCTGTGTATGACTTAGTTTATTTCTTAGATCATTATTCAGTTGCTTGCAATTGTAATATAAAATTTCTAAATTGATAATTGCTTGTAATTCACTATTCACCCTCCCTCTAGTGAAGCCTAAGGATCCAACACAGGTAACTATGAATTCTGCTACTATTGGCATATCTGTATACTGACTTAATGCTTGGATAGGTGTGGCTGGCGGCTCACATGGGAGTCGAGGTCCTGCGCCCCCGAAGACCAGCATTTGAGGCCTACCTCCAAAGCGGGCATTCTCAGACCATCCTTGGAGTACGGGAGTTCTATGAAAAGTTGGAGGGGCTGTCCGGGAGTCTGATTACCTGGCGGATCGTCCCATCAACTGTGGAGCCTTTCACTGCGTTCTTCAATGATGCTAACATGAGGGTGGTCGTTCCTCCTGGCCTGACTGGAGGAGTGGAGTATCACCCTATTCGTGTCCTACGCCAGTTTGGTTTCCGCCAGGATGCTTTGGAACAATCTCCCATGCCTGCCATCTTCCGACTGTATCCTCAGAATTCCACTACCGTGACTACTGAGTTGGCTCATTTGCTATGAACCGGTGTGAGCTCCAATGATTTGACTCTGGTGAGAGGCACAGGCTGCTCTGAGGCATATAAGGCATATACATAGGTGGACTGGCCAATCAGCGAAGTAGCTCCTGGCGCTCCTCTATTCAACAATGCTAGCAGCTCGAAGAGGCCCCAGACTGGAGGGAATAGCTGATCCGAGCATATGTAGCGCATTTCTGTAATTTCTTTCAATGATTGTACTCTCGAACTTGAATTTGAATGAAGAATACATGCTCTTTCACTGTGTGCCCTTTTATTTCCATCTGTGACCTACTTATTTGAATAGCTCCCCTGTATCATTGGGACCGGCCAAAACGTCTACCCCTTTTGAGGACATAGATTGGATACATTATCATGACTTGTCTGGTCCAGCCTCTGCGTGGGTATGCGGGGGTACATTATGCTGCAAGCTTGGCCACTAGTGCCCCTGGCACAAACGCTCATGTCCTACGCATAGCTGCCACGTGGCTCTCAGACGTGGGGTCCATGCTGAAGTTCCCTAGTTTCCGAAGTCTTGAGCAAGAGCGCTGCTGGGTTCGATGATCTGCCTCTATCCATTCTCTTCGCTGACCTTCTGTGTGGGGTTGCCGATTTGCACCAAGTACATGGCCTGAAACACCTAGTGAAGCGCCTACTTGCCAAAATGCAGCTGACATGCCCCTGGCTGTGGATGCTCTACTGAAGTCTGCCAAGTGGGCAGCTGACATGCCCCTAGCTGGAGGTGAATCATACGGGCAGCTGACATGCCCCTTGCTGTGGATGTGGGCCACTGATGTCAACCAAGATGGCAACTACCATGCCCCTGGCTGACGACTGGGCAAAGTCCTGTCCTGTGATCACGACAATGGGGGAAGTAATGTAGATGCAGATGCATGGACTGTACTTACTTAGTTATGCTGGACCCTCAGCATTAGGAAAGCTTTGATGTCTACTAGAAAGGGAATGGGCGGATCCTGTTATCCGAAGGACTCTATCCAGATCTCTAGCTGACGGGTGGTACTCTGGGTGGCGGGGCGGTTGCACTAGGATTGTGGATACTGAAATGATGGATAACTGGGTGGTAAGTGTTTAAATGGTGACATGGCTAGGACTTTGCATCAAACTCTCTAGGTCCCACGCCTGCTCTTTTATATTATCGACTTTTCTTTTGCTCCTTCATAGGTGTGTGGGCTCACTCTACTCCTGTCGGGGGTAATGAACGCCAAGGTGGGAGGCTCTTACTAAGAAGGGGGCTAGTCCTTCAAGGGCGTGGTGGCTCAGGCACACGCTCCAACACCTCCTCGGGGTACAGTAGGGGTAAAGTCGGCTCACACATGTCTCTCTAGGGCTGGCTTCTGTCTTCTCATTTCTTTTGTGCCCTCTATGCATTACGATTTTTCTCGCTCACACTCGCTCACATCCTAGCATTTTATCTCCCTCTTGGAGGAGTGGGCCCTTGGAGAGTTTGAAAACTTCGTCCTGCTCATGATAGGGGGTGGCTTCCTCACTTGCTAGATGATCCAGATAGAATTCTTTGGGAGGTGAGAACCTTTTCCCGAGGTAGGCTAAGCTTTTCCGATTTCATCATCAGGCAAAAATGCAGATGGTGCATGCACATATATGCTAATACAAGAATCTGAAACATGAATGCTGAGTGTATGCGTTGTACGAATGCAGGAATGCGTGCTATAATAACTCAATGTGAGTACAATGAGACAGAATGAATAAATGCCGGGATGTAGATTACCAATGCAGAATGCAATGATGCAAGGTGCTCGGATACAAAGGGATAGGACTTTGCTTAGTGTCGGGACCCAGTGACTGGTAGTACTTCTTCAGGTAGCAGGTGTTGACTGGCTTAGACTGCTCAAAGTGGTCCATGTCCTCCAAGATCACAGCTCCTCCAAAGAAAATCTGCTTGACGACGAAGGGTCCTCGCCAATTGGGTCGGAACTTTCCACGGGCATCAGGTAGGTGGATTGCTCGCAAGACCAAATCATCAGGGGCTAGGCTTCTAGGTCGGACCTTCTATGGATAAGACCTGGCCATGCATTTCTGAGAGCACTAAGCATGGTGCAAGGCCTGCAATCTGCGCTCGTCTATTAGGTTCAGCTGTATGCTTCGATCTTCGACCCATTCCACCTCCTCTAGCTCTGCTTCCCTCAGGATCCTGAGCGACGGAATCTCTACTTCAATGGGGAGAACTGCCTCCATTCCGTAGATCGAAGAGTATAAGGTTGCCCCTGTAGAAGTCCAAATGGATGTCTTGTAGGCTCATAATGCATAGGGGAGTTGGTCATGCCAATTCCGGTGAGTCTCTGCCATCTTCTTCAGGATCTTGGTAAGGTTCTTATTGGTAGACTCTACGCACTGTTCATCTATGGGCGGTACGGGGAGGATCTATGATGCTTGATGTGAAGGTTCTGTAGGAAATCTTCCACCCTCCGCACACTCTGGCATGAATCTGTAGCATCAGGGTATCGGCCTCCTTCTGGTCTACGCACCTCAACAGTACTTGGTTGTAGGACCTTTTGTATAAATGGCCACCTCTAAGGACATACTTTGACACAAGTTGCTGCATGGTCTTCCTGTCAATGGCAGTGGTATTAGGCGGGAGGTTCCCAGTTTGCAAGAAAACCTTGATGTCGTGGTACCAAGGAAGCTCTTCAAGTGGATTAGTCTCTTCAATGCTCATGTAGTACACATGTGTGATCATGCCAGTGGAACCTTGCACGGCTCTCCTTATGGTGCGTGGAAGCACATGAGGAGTCCCGATACGGTCACGGCAAAGATGGTGAATCCAGAGAAGAAGACTAGACTTGGAAACACCAAGGAAAGATAAGAAAGAATAAGGAAAGGAGTCGCCACCTAGTCTTTTAATGGAAAGACGAGGAAAACCAAATACGAAAGAAAACCAAGAAGAAAACAAGATGAAGAAAACATGTATGCTTCGTGCCTAATGGATATAGTGTACAAATCAATGCGGGCCAGAGAAAGGGTAAGGATTCTTGTTACGCATGGGAAGGGATTAAGCACCCCCATGCACCCGAAGAAACTCGGTCTTTCTAGGTTTCCTACTTGCTAAATGGTCTATTGGGTGTGTGCTTGCCTATTCTGAATGCACATGCTAAAAATGACTGTGAAAACATGCCAAATCAAAGAGAAGAAATGAAATAAAGGAAAAAGATAATCCGAGGGACAAATGTAGGCATTGAGAATGCTGTTTTACTGTACATTCGTGGGCGATGAGGAAAATCATGAAAATAGGGAAACTCTTAGAAAGCGTCACGCAAATCAACGGAAACACGAAGAAATCCTAGAAAATCAAATTGGGGAAAATAATCCTCATTCGGGACAATGTCGGCATTGTTAAGCCTGTTAATGTACGCCCTTGGGCGATGGAAAGCCAAATCAAGTCAGAATCACGAAAGTCGGAAGAAATCCGAAAAACATTGGGAAAACCTAGGTTAAAATGGGTTAGAAATGTGTGCATGATGCAAGGAAGAAAATACGAGAATGCATGAAAAAATTGCAACAAAATGTGTAAAATGCATGTGTGAGTGTAAAAATGTAAACTCTAGGGGCTTTTGTGCAAAAATCCAAAATTTTGAATGGAAACTGAAATTCTAAAGCTGAATCATCAAAAATACATAGAAAAACACATTTTATGTAATTTTGAAGAAATCTGAGGTCAAATGTGCAAAACTGTGCATTTTTGGTCAAATTGAAGATTCTTAGGGGTCAAAATGCAATTTTGCCATTAAAACATGTATTTAATGCAATTCTGTTGAAATTTAGGGTAAAATATGCAAGAAAATGAATCCATGTTTGAAAATAGGAAGTTCTAGGGACAACTCTGTAATTTTACCCTAGAAAACATGCATTCAGTGTGAAATTAGTAAATTTCAGGGGCTAAAATGCAATTTAAGTCACATTTGAACAAATATTTAAATTCTCATGGTTTAATTTGCAATTTTGACAGAGAAATATGCATTCAGAACCATTTCAACAAAGCTCAGGGTTTTTTATGCAAAAATATTGGACTTTAATATATGAAAAGTAACTCAGAGGGTCATATATCAAACTTTAAAGCATGAAAGGCATTAACAAGATTATTCAAGGGACACATTGTAATATCTTCAAATCAAACTTTATTCAAATGATTTTAAAAAAATATTGCAAGGACCTAATTGTAAGAAAAAGGACCTACTTGTAAGAAAATAAGGACCTAACTGTAAAAAAATAAAAGTATCAAAAGTTTAATCAAAGAAAACTTCTTCTTTTTTTAAAGAAAAGGAATCGACGGCCGTCGGCGACGGAACTCCGTCGTCGACGACCGCCGGGGATGCTCCTTTGGAGCATCCTAAAGCCTAATCTAAGATCAGAAAACACGATGAGCAAGAGGAGAGGAGAAGAAGAAGATCTAGCAGTCTGGATCACGGCCTCGACGGCTGGAACGGGCTACCCGTCTCCCTCACCGTCGTGACTGCTTTGGTGATGGTGCTGGAGAAGGAGGTGCTGAAGGGCTGCGGCGCGGCACTCAAGGTTGCTGGAAGCTTGGAGGCGACGAGTGGAGCATTTCCCCTCTTCCAGAAGCATGAAAGGGACACTCTTCCCATCCTCAGACCTCGCTCGCTGTCGACGTGATCCAACTCCGACAAACTCTACAGTGGTGACTATCCAGGGCTTGAGGCTTGGCTAAGATGGCTACGATGGCTCCAAAATGCGGGGGGTGCGTCGTGGAGTGTTTCTGGATGCTCGGAGAGGCACGACGGAGCTAGAGGCGCGCGTCTCATCGCTGTTGCCAGTCGTCTTCCCCGACGACGGTGACGATGTGCAACTCCGACGATCAGCTTTTGGAGGCTCAGTGAGGTGTTGAAACAGTGCACCAAGGGCTGGAGAAGCAAGAGGGAGGTCTTGGAAGAGGGTTCGAGCACTCTAGGGCAAGGATCATGCCCTGGAATCGCACCCCCACCTAGGTCGCCGGAAAACGACGCCGGCGAGGCCTGGCAAAGCGATTTCGACCAGAGGAGACCTCTAGCTCCGTTGGAATCGATTATGGGAGGTAGAGGGAGACCTAGGAAAGCATTTTTGAAGTAAATTGAAGTCAGTGGAGGGCATACCTGGTCTGGCAGAGGAGTTGACCGTCAGAGCTCGTCGGAGCTCGCCAGAGATGGCTGGAAACTCCGATTTCTCACCTCCACGAGCTTCCTCCTTGCTCCAAGATCACTCTGGTTGATCTCATTGGGAGAAAAAGCTTTGGGAGACTCTCCTCTCCAATTTTTCAAATCTTTTCACGTGCAAATGGGGGCTATTTATAGGCTTCCAAATGGCTTGGTTGGTTGTTATGGTTAGAGTGGGAGGTGGTTAAGGTGGTTAGAGTGAAGTGGGAAGTGGTTAAGGTGGTTGGAGTGAAGTGGGAAGTGGTTAAGGTGGTTGGAGTGAAGTGGGAAGTGGTTAAGGTTGTTGGAGTTTGACATTAGGGTTTGACTTATGTTTATGGTTTGACCCATGGTTTGACCTAGGTTTAGGATTTGAATTAGTGTTTTGAACTTGGTTTAGGTCTTAACCTAGGGTTTAGTGTTTGGATTAGGGTTTAACCTAGGGTTTAGGGTTTGGATTAGGGTTCTGTGGTTTTGTTTGGCTTTTTAGGGATTTTCTAGGGTTTTTTAGGATTTTTTAGGGTTTTTATGGTTTATTTAGGGTTTTATGACTTTGTTTGGTTTTTTAGGGTTTTCTAAGGTTTTTATGGTTTATTTAGGGTTTTATGGCTTTGTTTGGTTTTTTAGGGTTTTCCTAGGGTTTTTATGGTTTTTTGATGGATTTTTAATGTTTTTATGTTTATTTAGGGTTTTATGGTTTTGTTTGATTTTTTAGGGTCTTGTTAGGGTTTTGTCCAATTACAAGCATATGGGGGGTGCCTAGAACAGGGTAGTCCACATGGGTTACTGATACATCCACCACGTGATTGTTTGGTATGGACAACCATGACGCCAAAGTTGCCAAAGTGTCTGCATATGCATTCCTAGCTCTGTTCATGAAGGAGAAGGAAATGTCCAAGCTTTGGGTCTTTTGTCTTCTAACTCCTGTTCACCTGGGATATGATCAGGAAGGCGTCTCCATGGACTTGCAGTTCCCGTACCCCATGCTCCAATGCAGCCTGCAGGCTGAGGACGCATGCCTCATATTCTGCCTCGTTATTGGTGCACCGGAACGACAGCTTCTTGGAAACCAGGATGAGTTGTCCTTGGGGGGTTGCCAGCACTGCCTCGATACCCTGGCCTCTTTTGTTTACGGCCCGTCAAAGTAGAGGTTCCACCACTTCCGGTTATATGACTCCTGGAGTCCTGAATCATCCATGGTGAATAATGTCTTCGTCAAGAAACTGGGTCTGCAAGGGCTGATACTCCGACAAAGGCAAGTCAGCCTGGTGATCTGCTAGGGCCTGCCCCTTTACTGATTTCTGTGTCACAAAGGTGATGTCATATTGGGATAACAAAAACTGCCACTTGATGCATCTGCCTACCATTGCTGGTTTCTGGAGTAAGTACTTCATAGGGTCATGTTGGCATAACAGCAAAACTGGATACGCCATCATATAGTGTCGCAGGCGTTGGGTTGCCTAGACTAAGGTAAGCAAACTTTTTCGATGGTGGTATACCTGGCTTCACAATCATTGAACTTCTTGCTCAGGTAGTACACCGCCAATTCCTTGCGTCCTATCTCATCGTGCTAACCCAAAATAGCACCCATGGAGTGCTGTGTAACTAATAAGTAGAGGAGTGGCCGTCTCGGTGTCGAGGGTAATAGGATTGGTGGCCTGGTTAGCAAGTGTTTGATCTTATTGATGGTAGCTTGGCACTCCGCAATTCAAGTAATCTGAGCATTTTTCCTCAGGAGCTTGAAAATTTGCTCACATATGGGAGTGAGTTGGGCTATGAATTGGCTGATGTACTGTAGGTGCCTGAGCAAACCTCAGACCTCTTTCTCTGTGGCTGGAGGTGGCATATCAATGATGGCTCTGGCTTTATTAGGATCGACTTCAATTCCCCTTTGGCTAACTATATACCCCAAGAGCTTTCCTGATGTCACGCCAAACACACATTTGCTGGGATTCAGCCGGAGCTTTAACTTCCTCAAGCAGTCAAACAACTTTCTCAGGCAGGCGAGATGGTCGTCGGACTCTTTGGATTTAGCAATCATATCGTCTACGTACACCTCAATGTCCTGGTGCATGAGGTCATGAAAAAGTGCTATCATTGCTCTTTGGTACGTTGCGTCGGCAATCTTGAGTCCGAACGATATCACTCTGTAGTAAAAGACCCCCAAGGGGTGATGAATGGCGTCTTCTCTATATCCTTTTCTGCCATTTTGATCTGATTGTAGCTTGAAAAGTCATCCATAAATGATAACATTTTGTACCCCGCGGTGTTGTCCACCAGTACATCGATGTGAGGTAGTGGGAAATCATCCTTCGGACTCGCTTTGTTGAGGTCTCTATAGTCAATGCACATGTGAACCCGTTCGTCCTTTTTCGACACCGGAACCACATTGGCTAGCCATTCTGGGTAAAGGACGACCTTTAGAAATTTGACTTGATGTTGTTTCATGATTACCTCTTTTAATTTGAGAAGCCACTGTGGGCACTATCTTCTGAGTTTCTGCCTGACTGTCTTGGCGTCCGGCTTCAACGGCAGATTGTGCACTACTACCTCAACATCCAGTCCGACCATATCATCATAACTCTAGGCAAAAACATCACTATACTCCTTCAAAAATGTGATAACATCTGCCATTGCCTATGGTAACAATCTGGCATTGATGCGGACCTCCTTAACATCGCCTGGTGCATCGATGTTCACCAACTTCGTGTCCTCCTTGACGTGCAAATTCGGGCCTTCTTGATCGTCGTCATGAGGATGGAATTCTGACGCGTCTTTTGAATCACTGACACCCATGTCGTCCTCCTCCCCGCATGCTATCAGCTCTGATAATAACTCCTCTTGGAACACCGAGTCGGTGACATCAAATGAGAGGATCGGCTCCGACTCCTGCCCCTGTTTACACTTGAGGAGGGTCACGCTAACTCTGGTACCCTTGTAGCTGCACTGCGCGGAACCCAATTCTACGCGCTACTGCTCTACTGCGATGCTGACTTGTTCTTCTCCTCATTCTATAGTACTTCTAATATTTTTGTTTCTTTGCATTTTTTCTGATTTTTTTGGGTTTTCTGTACTATTTACAATAATCCCCCTTGATGGTCGCCTGACTAGTGACCGCTCTGGGGGTTGCTCCGTGGGCTCTTTGAGGAGCCTACCTTAAGGTCTTTTTTTTTGTCCCTGGCCTATCTGAAGGCGAGGCTTGTGCTGCACATACCACCTAGACCTGCCTCTCGGCTGCTCGGAGATCATCTCCTCTGGTCTAGTCTAGACTGTTCTATCCTCCTTCACAACCATGATTGCTAGAGGACCCCAATGATTCTGGGGTGGGGCGAGCTCTAGCTCTGATGCTACTGTCTTCACTTTCCTCTTCCTGTCCTCTTCGACTATGTCTTCCGCCAAGACCGCCAGTTGTTCCTGGAATAGCACTTCCAGGTCATTGAGCATTGTGTCCACATGGGTCTCGATGGCTACACACTCCTCCTCGTTAGAGGTGAAGTCGACATAATAGGCGCAGGACTCTGACTGCACCATAGGTCTGGGATCAGGAAGGCCCAGGATATTACTGTTGCTGTACTGCTGCATCTGGGCCGCTGCAACTGTGACTGAAGCTGACTGTGACTGTGAAGCTGTTGTGACTGAAACTGGCTATGGCTCTTCTACTGCTGCGACTATGACTGGCTGTGACTGTGGTACTACTACTATGATTGACTGTGGTGCTACTGCTGCTGTGACTGTGATACTATTATGACTGAAACTGGTTGTGGCTATGATACTGGTGCTGCTGTGACTGACTGCGGCTGTGGTATTGCTGCTGCTGTGACTGATTATGGCTGTGATATTGCTGCTGCTGGGGGTAGAAGAGCTAGACAAGGAGATGTTGGGACTGCTACCAGTTGTTGTTCTGTTTTGCCTTCGGGGTCTAGCTCAACTGTGCTCATGGAATCTTCCTCTGTGTAATAGTCCTCAATGCAGACCCACTCGAAGTCTTCTGTTGGACTCTGCTGCTGCTGTTGCTGCTGCACTACAATGACTGGGGACGGATTCCTGTTCGGGGCCATCACGCCTGCACTAACAAAGTTAGTCAAATCCCGAGGTATAAACAACCTTCGATGCCTACGTGCGCCTCCTCGTGGTCCTTGGTATCCAAGTCCTTCACGATCTCTTCTTTTCTCCGCCTCGATGGGCTCCATGATCCCTTGACCGTATCGCCCAAGCGATGCTCCCTTCTCGTATCTCCATCGGTGACAAAGGTTCTCAGCCATCAACTGAAGGTGGCTGTGAACAGACAAGAAGCTAACATGCTTGAACTCCAAAACAAAATTGATCGGCTCAAAACGATTAACACGATAAAAGACATCCGACGTCTTAGGGTCAAAGCGGATAGTCTGCAGATCGACTGAAGAGACTGCGTCAACCTCGTCCCTCTCAAAGTTCTCTGCCATGACAACAACAATGTCGTCGTTATAGCAGAACTTGATCATGCGGTGCAGGGTTGATGGGATAACTTGATGCTTGTGCAGCCAAGGGCACCCAAGCAGGAGATTGAAAGCAGGTTCGAGATCAACAACGTAGAATTCGACGTCGAACTGAGCCAGATCGACAGTCAGAGGACTGACCAAAACCCCCCAATGTGTCATGGTGCATGTTTTCAAAGGACGTCATCCCCTTGATAGTTGGCATAATGTCCTCAACTATGAATCCAATTTTGCTCATGGTGCCCAAGGGGCAGATGTTTAGACCTACATCATTATCAACCAGTGTCAAGGGGATGAGGAACTTCTGGAACTGCACGATGACGAACAGCGATTGGTTGTGATTGGTTCCCGCTGGGGGCAACTCCAGGGACGAAAAGGAGATAACCCGCGGCGTTGCGATCATGCCTACCATGTTCTCAAAGGTGGTGGGTTCAATTGTAGGGGATACATGGGCCACCAGGAATACCCTGAGGAAGGCTTCCCGATGCTCGGCTGAGGTGTGGATGAGGTCCCAAATGGATATGTCGGCTTTAAGTTTCTTGAGCTGGGAGGAGAGATCATCTAGGGATTTATTGGTAGTGCTGGTGAAGGGTTTAGAGGTGATTTCTTCGATGGCGGGCTTAGGGGGTTGGCTTGCTTACTGTGGTGGAGGCAGCACTGAGTGGCTTTCCCTGGGGACTAGAGTTGGGGGCTTGTACACCCGTCCGGACTGTGTGATTTCTGCACACATTTCTGTGGCATAGTCATACGATACTTAATGTGTATCCCTAGTCAAATTAATGACTAGGGGGTACAAGCCGCCAACTCTAGCAGGGCCAACGGTTGGCTGGTGGAAGGCATGGTGGAGTAGGCCGCTAACTGGATGGGTTGGGCAGGAGTTGGCTAAGGTCTAGCTTCAAGGCAGATGGGCTGAGTTGGGGGAGATTGCATGGTAGGCGAAGCGACCGCACGCTCCGTCTTGGCAGCCAGGTGAATCATGCCGACGACGGACTCTGAACCAGAGATGAAGGAGAGATATTGCTGAGATGGGAACGGTTTAGAGGCAAGGTGGATAAGATTGGACAGATCCAACTGGGAAGAGCCGGATCCAAGAGGGAAGAGGCAATGGACCCTTGAGGTCCCGGGCGCTCCCAGATGGGGGTGCTAGGGGAGAGGCTGACTAACAATGCTAGGGTGTGGCTGTGCTGGTGCTGGTGCTGGTGCTTGTGCTGAAGCGGGTGCAGATCCTACATCTTGAGTGTTGATGATAATGATCTTGTGATCAATGAAGTCCAGTATGGCATTCCAGAGAGTGAAACAGTTGTCCGTCAAGTGCCTCAGGGCCTGATGGTAACTGCAGTACAGATTCGCTTTATACCACGCTGGTAATGGATACGGTGGTGGGCGAACATCTGGGTACCTGAGGAGCGACTGTACCTTGGAGAGGATGGCACTCAATGGCTCAACGAGTGGGGTGAAATCATGGTCGAGTCGTCGGGGCCTTCCCTGTGGGGGGTACTGTTTTTGCCTTACTGGTGCTACAGGATACACTAGCTCGGTGGTGGTAGTGATGTGGGGTGTGTGTGGTGTCCTACGTGCTGGTGCATAAACTACCTGATTCTGAGCCGATAGGCCCACCACGTTCACCGGTAGAGTAGGGGACCCAAGGTACACAACGATGCTCTTCATGGGGATCCCTCCTCTTTGGATAGCTAGAGGTGGAGCCGTTGTTGTTGTTGCTGGTGCCGACGTTGTGGCTGGAGGTGGTTGCCTGCTTGGCGAACGCGGTGAGTGCGGGGAAGCTGCCACTTCGTAGCGAGCTTTCCATGCAAGCGTCGGCTTTAATTAGAGAGGAGAAGGTGGTGATAGGCTGGATGCTAAGCAGAGCCCCTATGGCTGGCTACCCCCCATGGATCATCATTTCAATAGACTCCTCGTTAGAGGGTCTATCCTTGACCTGTGAGGCAAGGGCACGCCAACGCCTGATGTAAATTCCAAATGGCTCGAAGGGCTTCTGCTTGGTGGTGGCCAAGTCCTCCCTCATGGGGACTAGGTCGAGGTTGAAGGAATACTGTTCCAGGAATGCCTGGGCTAGGTCGTTCCATGTCCGGATGGTCGCCATGTCTAAAGAAGTGAACCACTTCAAGGCAGGGCCAGAGAGACTCTTCAGGAACAGGCGGATCAACAACCTTTCGTCAGCCTGGAGCTAAGTGAGGTCTCCGTAGTATGCCCTCAGATGGGAGATTGGGCAGCCTTTTCCATTGTACTTTTCAAAGTCCGGGACTTGGAAATTCGACGGGAGAGTTACCTATGGGAAATAACAGAGGTCCCAGATCTGGAAAGATTGGTGGTCCCCACCTTGCACTTGTTGAAGTGCTCATTCCAAATCACCTATCCTAGAAAGGAGGGCATCTGGGGTCACTGCTGTTGAGACTGGCGCAGCTTGGGTGGGTACCGCGTATGCCGAGCTGGTCGCACCGAGGTGCTCCTCTGAATCCACCATCATACCACCTAGTGTCATGGCATGATGGCCAGCATACCCGTGCGGGTGAGTGGTGTGGAGCGAGATGCATGGGGGAACCTGTGTATGATGCAGGGACGGAGGGTAGGCAGTATGCTGTGCTGTGAGTGGTGCGGGGTTTGTGGGTGGCAGCTGCTGTCTTGGTGCTAGTTCAGGCAGCAGAACGAGGGAGTGTTGTGCCTCCGTCAGGCCGAGGGGCAGGCCACCAGATGCGGGAGATGCATTCTGTGATGAGTGAGATGAAGATAAAGGATGCAAGATCGACACCCCCGTCGCCTGACTAGCGAGGAGCTGGGGTGACGGTCGAGGAGGTGCAGTTGGTGGCGAGACCTCAGGGGGAGGAGAAGTTGGGAGCAGTGAGGAGTCTAGTGAGAGTGCCATGCCCTGCAGCTTCTGGGCGAGAGCCAACAAGCACTAGGGATGCACGGCTGGGCTCCCATCAGTAGCAGTACCGATGGACGGGACTGTCAGCAGAGCTGACACAGTAGAGGGCAAAAGGGGAGCAAACTATCCAGAAGGGACGGAGGCTACCAAAGAGGCTACCGTAGCCAGCTAAGTAGTCAAGATAGAAGGGCCCTGTAGAGGGAGAGACACTGACAGCTCCGGAGCTCCGGTGGTGGTCACCGCAACCGACTCGGTGACGGGCTCCAGACCGGACAGGGTCTGCTAGTGTCCCGACACAAAAGGAGAGGAAGCCCCATAGGCCTGGAAAAGGCTGGCATGGGGGGAAGAGGCAGTTGAGGAAGTCAAGAAAAGGGATGAGGGTGCCGAAGTAGCAATACCCTTGGAGGTGACAGCAGAAAGAGCCTCGCTGACGCACTGGGCCATGACAGAACGTGAGCGAGTGCGAATAGGGCAACGATAGCTGAAGGAAGGACAAAACCTACGACGAGCTATCGTCGAAAGAGACAACAGCTCAGGGAAGACTGAGAACAGGTGTCACACAACAAGGAAACTGAGAGGGGGAGCTCGATCTCAGGTCAAAGGACTCATGCGCAAACCTGTGGATCAAAGAGACAGGAGTAGGTATCAAAACTTGAGGATAAGCAATGCAATGTTAATTAAGTGGTATGAATGGCACACATGCACATGGATGCAACTAGCATGCACTCTCTCACAATCTAAGTGTTTTCTAGGAGGCTATTGTAGACACCTCGATTTTGAGACAGCTCGTAGGCGAACTCTCTAGAAGATATTGCTTTGGATATGGCAAGCTTAACCTCATTTGAACTTTATCTGGCATCTTGGTTACCCTAAGCCTATAACAAACCCATAGCCCAATTAATAATCCAGGTAGCTAGGTGGAAAGCACTATCATGGAGCACCAATGTGGAGCATCATCATGGCGCACCAATATGGAGCACCTAGATGGCGCACTAATGTGGAGCAGCAAGGTGGCGCACCAATGTGGAGCACCAAGCAGGCACACGGCCACTCTTCAGGGTGTTGGTTGTTGGTTGTCCTTCTTTGATGCTTGTAACCTTCACTTGCGAATATTCCTCTACAAATCTATGCAAGTCTGTTGGTTTCCAAGGCTTTTGGCATCCCAAGACTTTACAACTTCATCTCCTTTAAAAGCCACCCATAAGCAACACTTTTGGCTCTCTTAGCAACTTCACCATCTTTGAGCAACCAACACACCTACTTTCAGAACACTCTTTTGCATCCCTGAGCACTATCAACTGCGTCCAAAGTACCAAAGAGAAGACACCTTGAGCCACCCAAGGAAGAGACACCATAGGTAAGTTCCTTTGTTCATCTCCACATGGGCTTACATGATGTTCTGAATAAAACTTGCACTGCTAGGCTGATATAATGTTTGTAAACTGATGTTCCTTTGTACCTTTTTGCTTAATTGGGTGTTTATATGTTCATGATGTTCTTTTCTATGTTCACTGTATGTTTATCATGATGATTTTTGCATTGTGTGGTCTTTTGGGTAATGTATCATAGTCTTATGAGACTAGTGGCCATGATTGTGGGTTGTGATGCACCCCTTTGCATGCTATATCATGTCCACATGCTCACTCAATCAGCTAAGATTCCCCCATGAATCATAAAAGACCCCATAGGTAGTTGCAGTCCTTTAGAACCCATGAATATGCATAGGTAAAGAGAAAGTGAAATGAATGTTTTAGACTTTATTATTTAGCAAGATTACGTTCCCTCGCATCTAGGTTAATGATCTGAATAATCAATAATATAATTAGTTGCACACACCTAGCACAGGCTCTGAAATCAGATTACAGTCTGAGACAGAGTACCTGGAGCGCATCATCCTGGCACACTAGGCTGGAGCACAATACTTGTGCACCATCCTGGCGCACGAGCCTGGTCACAGGATGCAAACGGTAGATTTTGCATCATGGTTTGCATGCTTCCCTGTTTGTTATGGACTCTGATCTTTCTGGTGTTTGATCTCTGATATACCATGTTCATGCTTGCACAATTTCATCATGTAATAACACTGTTTGCATTAGTTTTGCATCTAGTGAAGTTGGCTTGCCACTTGGATTTGGTGAACTGGTTGCCTATCTGGACTCTTGTCTAGAGAATTCTTTTGCACCAGTCCATGATCCAGACCCAATTAGCATAGCTCGGGCTCATTGGCCTTTATCAGAATAGGCGTTTTTTGGTCTTGTGTGAGACTTATTGCCCTTGAGCACAAGACCCATGTCATGGTGTCTTAGTTTCACTCTTTCTTTTACAGCTTTATGGAAAAGAGATGAAACCCTATGTGATTTTGTTTTCTAGAGGTCTAGGGTGCATGTTCAGATGGTCTTAAGCATGTTTGCAAGGTTTTATATCGCATAGCATATCAATCTATTTCACTATTTGCTCTGTGATTTCTGGGTCTCACATCAATGGCACACATTGCTAGCACACCTTAGTGGAGCACATAGGCGGTGCACCAGACTGGAGCACCAGTCTGGCACACTAAACAGGCATACCTGCCTGTTTTCAGTGCACTAATAGTGGCTTTTGGCATGATATTTAGTATGGTTCTTGACTTACTTTACTTTTGGTTTTCTTTGGGTGTTCTCCTGGACATATCAAGGTGACTCTAGTCTGATTTCATACTCATTTAATGCATGATAGCTTAGGTTTTACATGTAGCAAAGCGAGGACGTTAGTCACTGACATTACTAGATCTATGGTTATATTCGTGCAATATCTTTGCACCAGTATTCAATCCTTGACTTGAGTGACCTTTTAGAGCATTAGGACAGATTTTACAGTCCCTCTACCCATGTTTAGCATATGACACCACTTGTGTATAGTGTCGCTTTGCATACGCCCTCGGGCGTACAAAAATAGGTTGAAAAGTCGATATTTTCATATAAGTAAATGAGAAACCCATGAAAGACGTATTACTTGGGCGCACGTGGGTACCTAATACCATTCTCGAGCGTAATAGGGATCCTTGCCCAATTCTCTGATTCATGTTGACCTTTTCTTCCATTGACTTGTTGCATAAGTTTATTATTTCGAAATGGTTTTCCTCGTCTCCCGTTTTTAAGTAGACTAGGTGGTGACTCCTGCATTTTATCATTGTTTTATCACTTTTGTCGTGACTTTGCTGGTCCTCGTGTCTTTGGCCTTTCGTGCCACGCTCGAGGCTGTAGCCGGTGTGGTTACAGCTGTCTACTCCGAATGCTCTTGGGGTGAACAGGTCTCTGACACAAGGCAGAAAGTAAGGTTCCATCTCATGCCAAAGCTGTGGAACGGTGGTGCGTTGGGAGCCTCGACCCTGCCAAAGCATGGTTCGTACCCTCTACTAACACTGACACAACCTTGGAAAAGGGGGGACTGTCCAGCATCAAATCCTACGCCAAAGATATAGGACAAGAGAACTGAAACTTGCCTTCGCAAACTACAGGTGGACTCAGAGGAGAGAAATGCATGCTCCTATATGGTTCAATCATGTAATATGCCTTTGTGTCTTTTACTTGCATTTTATTAACCTGGGGGAAGAGAATTTGAATTAGTCTCTAGTTTTGCCTTATTAATTGTTTCTCTAGGTTTGTGTGTTTTATTTTAAACCAGGAGGGAGGCAAACATGTCTCTATTCTCCTAGTCACGTCAAATGCAAAAAGGGAAGAAAACACACAAGTAAGGCAAGCAAGCAAGCAAACAACAAGAAAAAGGAATGATCATGGCATGTGCGAGTGTCGTGGCATCATGATAGTGAAAAGATAAAAAAAACAATGAACAGATCATAAAGCATGTATCATGGCATGTGCATTGTGATGTGGACAAATTATCTTGGTGTAAAGTAAAACATATATCATCCATAAGGCATACATATCAAGTGCATACAAGGAAAACTATGTAGGCGAGAAAGAACCGAAAACGAAAGCTGGAGTTTGTTACTTCGTCAGTGGAGTCGCTAATTCCTATGACCATGTCGACGAAGGGGAACCGTGCTCCCCACACGATCGGGACCGCATGGGAGTCGGTAGGGCCACGACGAATCCGATGGTTCCAAGGATAGAAAAACGACTCGAAAACACCGAGAAACTATACGAAAAACGTGGAGTTGCCACCTAATCTATTTAAAATGGGAAGATGAGGAAAACCGTGTCAGAAAATCAAAACTCGAAATCGAATGCAAAATAAGATGACTCATACCAAATGAATTCGACACACGGATCATTGCGAACCAGAGAAAGGATAAGGACTCCTATTATGCGCAGGGAAGGTGTTAGGCACCTCCGCACGTCCGACGAGTTGGTCTTTCATGTAATCTCACTTGCGTGCATGAAAATGTAGACACTTGGATGCCGATTAATGGAGCTATATGGATGATGCAAGAGAAATAAATCATACGATTAAGGAAGCAAACCAAGCTAAAAGAAAAGCATAATCGAAACGGGAAACAACAAACAAAAAACAATATGGAAACCAGGTGGGCCTAATGGCTAGGCTAGGCCGGACTATATCCCTAGATGATCCGCGCATGTGCCACACGCACGTAGTTCGCGTAGCCCAGACCTGCGTTCCTAGAGATGTCGTGGCCGTTTGCCATCATTGCCATATCCAAAACACAAAGGTACTACTATGAAGAAGCCATCGAGGTGTGGGGGAAGAAGTCATACTAGGAGCTTATGCATGTACTAAAGTTGAGGAAATCAAAACATAAAGGAGAACCAAATCGCACTCAAGGGACCAAGCAAACCAGAGAGTAAAAACCATGCCAAAAGAAACAAAGCAATGCATGAATGACCTAGAGTAAGGCAGGTGACCTTGGCTTGGTAGGACCCGACCCTGTTTGTGTCCTAATCGACACATGCATGTGGTGCGCGCAACCGCGACGTGCACGTGAAACAGGGCCAGGCCCACCTCCTTCATCGCCTCCTCCCAAGAAGGCAGAGCATCTCCAGACTTAGGGACTCAGCTAGAAGCTTGGGAGGACCACCATGGCACGATGCAAATGCAGAGCAAACGATGAAAAGCTAAGGGTTCTCCTCCCCATCTCCGTCACCGACGTCAGCGCCGACTTCCCTCTGGCGAGCCTCTACGGGAGGTTTCTGATATGGGAGGTCGACTCAGTCGCTCTGAGGAATGAAGAAGGAGGGAGAGGGGCCGTCAGACATCCGCACCAAGCGCGCAAGGGTCGGGGTGACCTCACGTCGGTGATCAACGTTCGTTGACGGCGAGAACGACGGGATGCACAAAGCACAAATGAAAACCCAAAAGAGACTACATAGGAGGGATACAATAACAATACTTGATATTCCTATAGCGGTCCAGGAGGAAGTGTTGTACCTGTGGACGACTGAGAAGTGTCGTCGGAGCCAGCAGTGGTGGGTTCTGGTGGGAGTGATGGACACAGTGACTGGACTGCCGTTGGGAGTCCAGAGATGGTTGGAGATGCTCAAGGGATGTTCTGGATGCCAGTCAGAGGTGGAAAAAGGTGGCTCCTCATAGTATAGGCGATGGGTTCTCACCTTCTCCGTCGAGGCTATTCACAGGTTTCTCTCCGCTCTCCTTCTCATGAATGCTCTGGGTGTCCTTTGGTTGAAGGTGCTTGGGATGATTTTTGGTCGTGGCCCTATCGTGGTAGGTGGTGGATGGCGGGGCATGGCTCAGGGATGTCAGGTGTGGCAGGGGAAGGCTTGCCAGCGTCGCTTCCACCTAGCAGGCCTTGCGTATCAACGGAAGCGGCGCAGGGCGTGGGAGGCTGGTGACAGGGCGTGGGAAGGCTGAGGGATGTCAGGCAAGCTGGGAGACAAGTCGACATTTCGTGCATGACGTCGCTCGTACGAGGTACGAGGTCATATAGCGAAAGCAACCAGCCAGGCAACGCCCGAGTGCTGCCCTGGCCCTGACGCGTGCTTGGGCCGTCAAGTGGGCCGCGCAAGTCATTGGGCCAGAGCACACGGACTGGGTTTTAGGTGTTGGGCTTAATTAGGTGAGTGGGATTTAAGGGTAATTTGAGGTTTTCTAGGTTGGCTTAGGTTCATGGGCTTGGTTGGGGAATTAGGGTAAGTACGAGTCAGATGTCCAGTTGTGCTCTCCGCCTGATCCGTCTACCAACATCGTCTAGAAACTGGGGTGTCTACAGATGCCCCTCCCTAAGTGAGGTCGAGGGAAAAGAGACCACTGCTCAGGGTTGAGAGAAGACACCCCGTCCCGATCAAACTGGAAAGAAACTTGCTATTGGCCATAAGTCGCTTATCTGGTGGATGCATCGAAGGTCACGACTCGCGTGCTGAGGTGTAGATGCTAATGCAGGTGGTGTCCCTTTAGAATGTCTAAGTGATCACACGCTGGAACTAGGCAGGTATGCGCATGGTTTCGAGCGATGCGAATGCTGGTGTACGTGTTGCTGATGCTAAAGTGCTATTGTGTTGTAAGTGGATACTAATGAAGTGTGCATTGCAAATGTGTGAAGTGTTGATGATGTAGAGTATGCCTGATTACGATGCATGTACTGTGTAGATGCTAGTTGGTATATGCATATGCGAATGAATGCTATGATGCTTGATGAGTTGACGGACTCATCACTAGACAGTTTCGGTTATCAGCCTGAGGAGAATTGGGGCGTGGCAAGGCTGACGGGCTTGCCGACCGGAAGGCGATTGGTGATGGAAGTCATCCGGTATTTGGGGGTACCAGCCCAAAAGAAGGGGGCATCCTAGGTCCAGTCCGCCTGAAAAGACAGGTTGGCCACCCAAGCACCAATCGTCCCTCGAGCTTGCTGCTTCGGCCTACAGCTCACCAAAACCTCCAGTATGGTCCACTCTTGACTATCAAGCTCGCCATCATGTGCCTGCGTCGACTCAGGGCATCGGCAACCACGTTGGCCTTGTCGAGATAGGATAGGCTGAAATCATAGTCCTTCAAGTATTCCACCCAGCAGCGCTGCCTCAGGTTGAGGTCCCTCTGCATGAAGATATACTTCAAGCTCCGATGATTGGTGAAGACTTCAAACTGCTTCCCATAGATGTAGTGTCGCCAGAGCTTGAGAGTGAACACTATGGCAACCATCTCCAAATCATGGGTCGAATAGTTCTTCTCATTATCCTTCAGCAAGCACGAAGCATATGCAATGACATTGCCATGCTGCATCATAACACACCCCAACCCAACAACACTGGCGTCACTATACACAGTGAAGCCACCACTTCCAGAAGGTAGAGTCAACACAGGGGCAGAAATCAAACAAGACTTTAGCTCTTGGAAACTCGCTTCACAATTCAGGTTCTAGCAAAAAGGAACTCTTTTTCTGGTCAACTCTGTCAAGGCGTGGCTATGGAGGAGAAATCCCTGATAAACCTCTTATAAAGCCCACTCGACCTAAGAAACTCCTGATCTCTATCACAGTCCTGGGTTGCTCCCAACTGCTCACCGCCTCTACCTTGGTAGGATCCACTCTGATGCCTTCTCTAGAAATCAAATGGCCAAGAAACGTGACTTAGCTCAGCCAAAACTCACACTTGGAGAATTTGGCGTACAGCTGATGATGCCTCAAAGTATCCAAAACCGCCCTCAGGTGCAAGGCGTGAGTTTCAACATTAGGGGAGTAGACCAGCATGTCATCAACAAAAATCACAACGAACTGATCCAGAAAAGGGCTGAAAATCCTGTTCATCAGATCCATAAACACAGCCGGTGCATTAGTCAAGCCTCAAGGCATGACCGTAAACTCCTAATGCCCGTACCGCGTTCGGAAAGCAGTCTTCTTAATGGCTATGTCTCGTATCCTCAACTGGTGATACCCTGATCTCAGATCAATCTTCGAGAACACGGATGCAGACTACAACTGGTCAAAAAGGTCATCAATGTGGGACAAGGGATACTTGTTCTTCACCGTAATTTGGTTCAACATCCGATAGTCTATACACAGTCGGAGCAAACCATCCTTCTTATGAACGAACAAGACAGGCGCCCTCCACGGAGACACACTTGGCCTGATAAATCCCTTGTCTAGCAACTCCCGCAACTGAGTCCTGAGCTCTCGCAACTCCACTGGTGCCATGCAATAGGGAGGCTTTGACACAGCACCAGAACTGGGGATCAGATCAATCAAAAACTCTACTTCCCTATAAGGTGGCATACCAAGCAAATCGTCAGGGAAAACGTCGGGATATTCACACACTACAGAGATGTTGTGAACTCCCAATTCAAGAGAAGTGGAGGTAATTATACTAGCTAGATACCCCACGCACTCCCTGACTAAAGACTTAAAAGCCTTCATAGCTGAAATGACAAGCTTAGGCTCACCCTAATACCCACCTTGCTCAAAGAAAGACCCAACCTCAGGAGACCCAAAATAAACTCTCTTCCGAGCACAGTCAATCAAAGCGGACTGCTGCGCCAACCATCTATGCCGAGTATCACATCGTACTCCTGCATGTCTATCACAATCAGGCTGGCGTCAAACTCTTTGCCATTCAGCGTCAAGTCAAATGACCACAGATACTTCTATGCTAAACAGTGCTCCACTAGCGGTGTCACCACACTGAGATGGAAGGCCAGTTCAGCTGGTCTCTCTCCCAACTCCGCCGCAAAAGACTCAGAGATAAAAGAGAAAGAACTCCCTGAGTCAAAAAACACTTTGGCCATCTGACCAGCTACAATAAAAGAACCAGATGGCCAAAAAAAATAACAACACCATACATCCATTCAATCAGGTAGATGTTCAGATTACAAAGAGATTACAACAAATATCAAAGGGTTACAGAACCAACTACTCATCCTTACCCTCAACAACATCTCCCGAAGACCCAGCGCCTAGAGCTGCAATGGTGAACACCCGTCCCCTAATCGGCTGTTGTGGCACGCTTCCTACCTTCTTAGGCGGTTCCGAACAAGATCTCCGAACGTGTTCCGCCTTCCCACAATTATAGCACACCATTGGAGTTGAGGTCTGCCTAAGTTGGGGACAATATGCAGCGATGTGGCCCACCTGAACACAGTTGAAGCACTGGTTCCCACTGGGAGCACTGAACCCTATCTGACTAAAGTCAGCTCCACTACCCCTAGAAAAACTTCGCCAGCCCGCAGAGGAAACACTAGACCTTGCCTTCTGCTTCTTCTCAGGGCTACCTGAACTACTGGCACTTGGAGGATCAAAGAAAGAGAACCGGGAGGTAAAAGAAGACTTACCCTTCCCCTTGAGATGATTCTCTAGAAACTTCTGATGCTCGGCCTCGAAGTGATATGTTGTCCTAACCATGTCCTCCACCACCTGACACCGACAACCCATCACCTTCACCTGTAGCCCTGGATTCAAGCCATCAAAAAACCTCTACGCCCGCTCCTCCTCATACTCATAGGCAAGAGAAAAACGTTCCAGCCAGACGAACTCAGTCTCATACTCAAGCACCGACACCGTGCCTTGCTCCAGACTCCGAAAATATCAGCGAAGCTGCTCCTTCACATGAGCAAGAAAATATTAGTCATAGAAGGATGACTTGAAATCCTTCCACTGGATGCTAATAGTGACTGAGTCCGGGAACTTTAGCCATCTCACAGACTTCCACCACCTATCTGCCTCACCATCCATCAGATAGGTCGCCAGCCACACCCAATGCTCCTTTAGGCACGCCATGCTCTCCAGCATCTTCATCACTTTCTCCAGCTAGGCCTCGCTCTCTTCAGCACTGACCTTGCCCTTGAACAACGGCGAACGAAGCTTCGTGAACTGATTCAGCCATGGGTCACCTGACGGCTCACTGGCACTACTCTTGCTAAACACGTGAGAGATCCCGTGTGCTAAACTCCCCAGTTCCACATGAACTACCTTCCATCTGCCTACGTCTTCTCGGGGCTCGGTCTCCTTGATAGGGGCTTTGCCCTTACGACCACGAGGAGGAATCCTGCCCGAAAAAGGCAAAGTACCTGCACCACAGACAAAAGAATAACCAGAAAACCATGGCGAAAAATCAGATGCAGACTCTACCATACATGCAAAACCTATAGAGTTTCTACACCGGACACCCTAGGTGTAGCATTAACCTAGTGCGACCTAGTGAACCAGGAGCTCTAATACCAAATCTGTCACGTCCTGAATTTTCCACGATAATTTAAAACAATTTAAATTACGGGAAAATTAAAGCCAAACAAAAGATATTAAATTACCAGGAACCTATGTGTGCGGCTAGAAGACTCCGATCTATATGCACTACGCTAAACCAACCGCATGTATGCACCTGTGAACCAAAACTACAAGGAAAATGCATAAGTGACAAGAGTCACCCAGTACGCACCCCGAGAAAATTGCAAAAAATAAAACTATAATCAATTTTCTTTTAAATTCATTTCGCAAATCATTTCTAAAAACCTCGCAAACCAGGCCCACACCAGCCAAAACCACAACCGAAGCTCTACTAGCCCAAAGCCACAAGCAAAGGCCCTCAATAGCCAAAACCACACATAGTGAGTCGAGAAGTTCGGCGCCAAGTATCTAAACTCTGACCACAACCTTAGCCTCAAGAAGACAGTCAAGGAGTCTCATACCTCCAGAACTCGACGTCCTTCAGCCATAGGTATCCCGGCACCCGACCTCGACCAAGGTGTCATGCCCGATAACTCGAGAATGTCGTCACATTCCCTGGTCCCTATGACACGGTGCCACACTATCTCGGCCCGCACACAGAAAATCAGGAAAACCATTTTCCAAAATAGGCCAACTATCTCTTTGAAATCCACTTTCCAAAACCATTTTATATCTTTGGAAACTCTTTCAAAATCTTGGCAAAACAGCACATCAGGTGTCTCAAGAGACCACCACTGACGGTCCATAATCCCATCTTACAGGGACAATACAAACCAATCCGGAAAACCACTCCATTAAAATACATTTCCAAAAAATCCTGGAAAACCCCTAAAAATCCTCTAGCAGACCCGCACATGTGGAGCGCACGTCTGGCTAGCGTCCCTGGCACATCCGTTTGAACACCAGCAGAGCCTGGACTAGGGGCCAGAGTCGCTGCCGAACCCACGCATATTGCCCACGCAATCGGCCTGCGCCCTTAGTTTTCTGTCAAAATTTAGACGACCTGCAACAGGACACCTAAAAAATTACCCGAGGTGGGAGCTCCGATCAGACCCCCAAACAATCATCAAAAATCTCAAATAAAACATATGGGGTAGAACCTCAAGTCTACTCCAAAACTCAATAAACAAAACCGAAATCCATTTACCATGCATTAAGATATAAAATCGCAAAGGCATAAGGGTCAAAACAACCCAAATCTCAACCACCAACATAAATATCCATAAAAACTACAATAAATTCTCAAAAATTCTAAAACATTAAAATTAGTCTAGATTACATGCATCCTAGACATTTCTACCATTTTACATGATTTCTACACAATAAATTGGGGATACGTACCAGAAACGAGTTCCGACGACCCAACACGCCCATCGACCAGCCATCGACCTCCATCGACGACCACGACATCCATGGAAGCTCCCTCGACCTCTAGGACTCCAATCACGCCGACGTCGAGCCTCACGGTGCCTCTACCTCTCTCACTTCTCTCTCCTGTTCTCTCTCGCTAGTGCAAGGAACAGGAGAGGAAAGATAGGGGTGACAGGTGGGGAAAGGAGGAGTGGGGAGGGAGGGGAGTGAGGGGGAAGGGAAGGGAAAGGGAAGTGGGGGAGGAGAAGTGTGCACCCGAGGAGGAGAAAGAGGAAGAAGAAGGCGAACGTCGAGCGACGGGGGTGCGCGGCCTAGGCAACTTATAAAGCCCTACACACGAAGTAGTTGAGAACGTACTCACCTATGCACCTCGGCCACCAGCACCTAGAGGTGTAAATTGGGCCGGACTGGCCCGACCCAGCTCGTAATTTAGGCCAAACCAGTCCGACTAGAAAAAAAAATCAAGCTAGTCCAGCCTAGCCAATTACAGGCCACGGGCCGTACCGGGCCCATGGGTTAGGCCTGTTGGGCCCGTTTAGTTAGGCCCATGAATGGCCCGTTTTTAAGGCCAAGCAGGGCTGGGTCGGGCCAGCCCGCTTTAAAAAAAATAAAATAAAATAAAAGTTGAACGTTGCACTACATGAATGTTGCACATGAACATTGTTGTGCAACATTGATGCAACGTTATTTACTTATTTATTTTTTAATTAATAAATTCTCTCTTTTTCATTCTATAAATACCATCTCATTCTTCTCATTTTTCACAACTCCTCTCCTTCTCAATTCTCAATCTCTCTACACTACACTCTTAATTTCTCAACTCTTCTTCCTAAGTCTCAACTCTTCTCCCTTGTGGAATACAAGTTTGGCTCTAGACTCTGGTCTTCATTCTTCTTCAAACTCCGGTCTCCAGCTCCAACCGTTTAGCGGTCCAACATCTATGTCTACTGACAACCGGCTAGGCGGCAAGCGTCCATAAATTTCTTTACTTCTAATTCCTTTATTTTTGGGTTTTGGATTTTTTGGGTTAAGGTTTTTTTTATTATCAAATTTTTTAGCCATAAAAATGGATTGTCCTTTTAATGTAGGAAGTCAGGATTATATCCTTGACCGTGAGTATAACCCTACCGAAGAGTCACAGCAACCCCAAACCACAACAACTCCACAAACACAATCTACAGGAACTAAAAAAACCAAGGAAGTAAAGCTCATGGATTTGGGAACATGTAAACTTAGATCCCATAAATGAAAATAAATGTTATTATAAATATTGTGGTTCAGGATATACTTGTCCTAGGGGTGAAGGTGTAGGTCATATTACTAGGCACTTAACAAAATGTATAGTTGCCCAAAATAAAGATGATAATACAGACTTAAGACAATCTAAATTACATATTGGTTCTACTGGAATAGTTAATTGGAAATATAATACAGAAGAAGCAAAATATGGTATAACAAAATTTATAGTACAAGATGAACAACCTTTTAATTTTTCTGAAAATAAAAGATTTGAAAGTTGTGTACAAAATTATTTAAACCCACAATTTAAAGGTCATTCTAGGAATACTACTAAAAATATAATTTATAAACATTTAAAAAAGATTAAAAAAAATTAATTTGAATGTTTTTTACTTTATTATGTAAAATATCATTAACTTGTGATGTTTGGATAGGTCCAAATAATTTTCCTTATTTATATTTAACAGCACATCGGATAGATATAGAATGGAATTTACAAAAAAGATTAATTACTTTTAGATTTTTTGATCATCCACACATTGGAAAAGTCATAGCAAATATTATAGAAAATATTAGTAAAGAATTTAAAATATATAATAAAATTAATACAATATCTTTTGATAATGCTTCTAATAATAATGTTGCAGTAGGAATATTACAAAGAAATTTAAAACCTATATTAAATGGTGACTTATTTCATTGTAGGTGTTGTTGTCACATTTTAAATTTAATTGTACAAGAATGAATACATTGCATTTGACCTTATATAGAAAATATAAGAGTAGCTATATTATTTATTCAAACATCAAGTAAAAGATTTCAAGAATTTAGCTATTTATGTGCAGAACAAGGTATAAAAGCTAAAAAAATTAAATTAGATGTTCAACATAGATGGAATTCAACAAATGATATGTTAACTTCATGTTTATCTTATAGTAACGTAATTACAACATATTATAATTCAAGATTTAATTATTTATTAAATGATGAAGATCAGAATAATGCTAATGTAATTCATACATTTTTAGAACAATTTTATACTGCAACTAATCAATTATCTGGTCAATATTATCCTACTAGTTCTTTAGTTTTAGTTAATTTATTTAATATTACAAATACTTTTCAACAATATAGACAATTCCCACAATTTGAATATATTATTAGAATGATGGAAGAAAATTATAATAGTTATTGGGATGAGCATCCAATGTGGTCATGCTTAACTTTAATCATGGATCCAAGACATAGTTTAGTTAATTGCATGGTACTTATAGATGATATTTTTAGTAATATGAATCAAAATGAAAAATAGATGGATATAATAATAAAATTAAGAAAACCTTATATGCATTATTTGAAGAATATGTTAATAATTATGGGAAAGTAGCTCTAATGCACATACATCTAGTATTGTAGGATCACATAGTAGTAGTAGTAGTAGTAGTTCATTTTAGAGTATATTAAATAAGAAAAAAGGAAAATATGTAAAATCAACAACTAGTAATGAATTAGAAAATTATTTAGAATGTGAGTTTGCATTTAGTGATAATGATATAGATAACTTAGATGTATTAAAGTGGTGGTCTAGTACTGCTATTAGGTTTCCTATAGTTTCTAGGATGGCTAAAGATTTACTAACGATTCTAGCGTCTACTATGGCATCGGAGTTTGCCTTTTCTGTAGGAAAAAGAATTTTAAGTGATAGAAGATGTAAAATATCAGAAAAATTTGTAGAAGCCTCTGTCTACTTGAAAGATTGGTATGATACAGTTGATCGTCTACAAAATTTAAACTTAAATGACGAATTAGAAGATGAAGAGACAATAACTTCAACAGGGACAGGAGCTTCTGCTACAGATTAAAAAATATAAATAAATTTCTATTGTATAATTTTTAATATATATTAATGTAATAATTGTAATTTTTAAATGTAAAAAATGTAAATTGTTGAATATCATAATATCTGATGTAAATGTAAAAATGTAAATTTCAAGTTTTTTTATGTATATAGGATATTAATGTAAATTTCATTTATTTAATAATAAATAATTTTTAATTTAATTGTTAATGTAAAATGTTAAATATCTTTTCAAGTTTTTTAATTTATATATTAATTATTTAATAATAAATATTTTTTTAATTTAAAATTCTAAGGACCGACCCGACCTGACCTAGCACAGACTGGCCCATGGACCGGCCCACTAGCGACACGTGGACTGTGCCGGGCAGAGGAGTTTTATCCGTGGCCCGGTCGGGCCCAAAATTTTTTGGGCCGGGCTCGGTTTACACCTCCACCAACACCCCCCATGAGCTCAACGGCTACCGCCCAACCACCAGCCACAGCAACCGGACCACAACGCGGACCCCACCTGGGTCTACACACATAATGCCACAATGCACAGTGCCAACCATGCATAGAAACATGTCAACAGAACACCCGTCCAGAAATAAATTCATTAAAATGTAAATAATTACAAAAATAAATTTACAAGTGTTACAAAACTTGACTATGAGTATGTAACATCTGTGCCTGGAATTTTCCATTATATATAAACCTTGGATTTCTTGTAATTATTGTATATGGTTTATTAATGATTAATCCAATTTGTGTTGGTTGGTTGGTTGTGGGCTCCCTCTGTGTTCTGTGCCTTGGTTTCTCCCCTGTGGTGTATTTTCTGTGGCCAGTGGGTCGGTTCTGCTTTGAGAACCGTGTTTGTGGTGAACCCACTTGGGCTTGGGGTTTGGGCTCTGACTTGGTCAAGAGCCAGCCGTGCCTTACCCGTCTTCTCCTCTCCACACTCGTGACCAACCTGGAGGCCTCGTGAGCCTAACGGGGGAGGACTGCCCGATCCGTCCCCTCCGCTCAGAGCTACGAGTAGCTGAGGAGCGTCGGCGGGATTCCGGGGAGGCTGGCATGGCGGGGAGCTTTAAGAGGAGGTGTTTGGCTTGGGGGAGAGGCAGAGAAGTAGAGAGGGGGCGAGAGAGTGTGTGTGTGTGTGTGGTTGCTGCAAAGGCGTCGCGCGTCTGGAGAGCTCGCGCGGATGTGGGAGGCTGGGTTGGTGCCATGCACCACCGGTGTGAGAGTACGCGAGGCTCGTCGGAGCCAGATACACGTTCCCATCGCTTCCTCTCTTTCGTTTGCAGAGTATGCCACTTTAGGGCAAAGAACTTGATTAATGCATGAAAATGATGTTAAATCATGATAAATGTGGAAATGATGTGAATGAGTTGAATAGCATGTTTATGATGAATCATGCTGTTTTGTGGGCTTTTTGTGTGAATTTCGTGGATGTTGTAGAAGCATGCTACAGTAGTGATTTTTGAGCTCCATGACTTTGTGATTTTTGTTAGAACAGCATGCTTAATGGATTTGTGATTTGTTTGAGTGGTTTTGATGTAGACTTGGACGTCTACACCCCGTGTTTTATTGAGATTTTTAGTGGCATGTTTGATGGGTCCGATCCTTACTCCCACTTTGGGGAGAAAAGGGTGGTGGGCGCTTGGGTCGTTTTCTGCAACAGCAGAAAACGATATGCCAAATTGAATTCGGCATACCGAAAAGCCTCCAGGGGGTTGTTCGGCTTGGCAGGTTCGGACGACCGTGAGAAAACGGTCGACCGTTCTGGAGGGCAGATTTTAATCTGTCCTGAAAACGGTATGCCGAAATGGTCTGGTATACCGAATCAGGAGATTTCGGTATACCGAAGCCAAAATCGGTATGTCGAATCAGTGGAAAACGGCATACCGAAGCCAAAACGGTATGCTGAACCTGGACCCAGAAAGATAATGAGAAATGCTTTGAATAATGTTTATGATGCATGAATAAATGCATAAAAATGATGATAAATTATGGTTAAATACATGATGAATGTATAGAATGCATGGAAATTACATGAGATGTGAGGCATGCTAATATGCTAATTTTAATGATGTTTTCTATGAAAAGATAGAAATTATGGCTCATGTATGTGAATGTGGACCCAGTGAGGGGTGGAATGCATGGTGCAAGACCATGAGAGTTTATGTGGGTTTAAAGACCACAGGTATGAATTGATGCATGATGCATG
>JAMKQA010017809.1:0-25928 GCA_024699735.1 Posidonia australis | reverse complement strand
CTGCAACGGAAAGAATGAAATGGAAAATGGTTTTGGAAAATTGGAAAGAGTTTTGAAATGGAACACTAATAATGTGTTATGAACAAGACTGTGGTTTCCGAGCTTGAGACGGTGTAGGCTGAGCCTGGGCCTTTGATCCTAGTTGTTCGGGTCACCGCCAGTGTAGGCTGAGCCTAGGTAGTTGTACCTAGTTGTTCGGGTCACCTAGCTCGTAGCAGTGTAGGCTGAGCTTGGGATTTTGAGCCTAGTTGTTCAGGTCACTGATGATGTAGGCTGAGCCTAGGTCATTGGACCTAGTTGTTCAGGTCATCGACTGGGGCGTCAGACAAAGACGTATCCCCATGCACTTATGGAAATGAAAATTAGGCGGGTTAGCTGGGGCGGTGACATCCCCCACGAGGAATCTCATCGCGGCAGTGCAGGAAAGTAGGGGAAGAATGTCCTCACCTACTGCTTGTGTGCTTGGTTACCCTGATCAAGGTAACAACAGTAAAGAAAAGTGGAAATGAATAAAGAAAGTGGAATGTGTTTTGGTAAGAATTGGACTGATGGAATGGTCCTAAAATCCTGAAAAGAAATGATGATGTTTTAACCAGTTGCCAACCAATGTTTATGATTTGATTTTGAGCCCAATGGGGCATTGTGTTTTAGGCTGGATCTGGTCAGAATGTGTATTTGAAAAGTGTGTTTTGGGAAAAATCCCAAATATTGAAAAGGGGAATGTTTTGGAAAAATGAATTCCAAAAGGTTTTTGAAAGAAATGTAAAGGAATGTATTGTAAGAAAAAGAATATGGTTTTGGGATTGAATTCCCAAGTGATTGTTTAATAAAAGAAAGGATGATTTTCAAAAAGGAGAAAACCAAGTTTTGCAAAATGATAAGAAACAAGTTTCTTTTGGTTTTGCTAAGTTGTTTTGTGGTTGTGTGTTTTGGGGCATGTACTGGTGACTTAAATGTCACTCACGCGTGCTATTTGGTTTTCAGGTGTAAACCGTGTGTAGCTGAGTCTCGGTGCAGGAGTTGGAGCTTCTAGCCGCACATTGTGATCCTCAAGGTGAGCCTTAGTTACAATTATATTTGTTCTGTAATTTTGTGTAATTATGCTTGTGATATTGTGATTTGGTAGCGTGTTTAGGATCGGGGTGTTACAAACACACCCAGGAAAGCATGCTGGTTATGATGCAAAGATGATGATTTATACTCTGACCAGACTATTGCACCAGGATGGTGCTCTGGTTAGGTGCGCCACCTTGGTGCTCCAGTGTGGTGCACTCCCGAAAATCTGAATCAGACTGTTGTCTGATTTTAGATTCTGGTCCAAATGCAAGAGATGTAATGCGATTTACCCTAACCAGATTGATTAATCAGATGGTAAAAAGCTGAAATATGATGGAAAGCAAGCAATGAAAGTCTTTATATCATTTATCTTAAATCATGCAAGATCATGGGTTAAGGGTTGAAAATATTGCATTGTAGATTCTAAAGAGCATGCAATGAGCTAATGAACTTAACAATCATATGCAAATGGTGAACATATAAAGAGTATATTTGCAGCTCATTTCATAGCAAGTATTTGCATGAATCATGATTCCTTAGATAAAAACAGAGAAAAAAACAACTTACAGAGATTATGCAAGTATTTGCATCTATCAAGTTTTTTACATGCTTTTATATGGTGTAATATCTAGAGCTTAAATAAACGGATAAGTGAAAGACTGGGTAGGGATCTTACCTTGCTTGTGGTGTTTCCCCCTTGAAGGCTCAAGATGACACTTCCTTGTAGCTTTGGATGGGCTGAGAATGCTCTGGAATGTAAGGATATCTCCAGGAAACGAGAGTGGGTTGCTGGGAGTAAGTGAATGGCTTAACCAAGAGTCCCAAATGGTTGCCAATGAAGGTCTTTTTATAGAGTTCCACAAGGGTAACTCCCATGGGATGCAGACAGCCTCGCAAATGAAGAGCCTGGCGTAGATTCACAAGGAATATTCGCGAGTGAGGGTTATAAGCACACACTATGGAAAGCCAACAGCCAGCAACTTGAAAAGTGGTTGTGCGCCAGCTTGGTGTGCTAGGATGGTGTGTCAGATTTGGGCGTCATCTTGGTGCTCCAGCTAGGTGTGCCACTTTAGTGCTCCTGCTTGGTGCTCCAGTCAAGTGCTCCACATTGGTGCTCTCCACTAGCTATCTAAATTACCAATTGGGCACGAGCCTGCTATGGGCTTGTGGTCGATTTATGTAATGATCTCTGGCTAGTTAAAAAGTTAAGTAGGATTCAAAAGTGGTTGAGCTTGCCACATCCAAAGCAACATCTAGAGAATGTTTATCTATGAGCACCTCAAAATCAGCGTATCTACAAATGCCCCTCCCTGAGCGAGGTCAAGGGACGGAAGGAACCGAGACCGATGCTCAGGGTTGCAAGATACCCCCATTTTGAGGTTGCGGATGAATGGTGTTTGCTGTAGGCACTATATCACTTATCTGGTGGATGCACTGAAAGTCATGACTTGTTGCCAAATGAAAATGGAAAATGGAAAATGCATGCGACTACTGATCTAAATGCTGGAAATGTGATGCCAATGGAAAGAAAACAAATGCAAGAGTCGATCTTCAGAGTAAAATGCAAAGCTGATGCTAACATTGTAAACACGAGAATGGGTGCTTGTAAGTGGATGCAATGCTGATGTCAATGTAGAAGTAACAAGGCAAAAAACAAAGAAATCCTGCACACAGAGGGAACCACTGGCAGGAAAATGATAAGTTGTCGGACTCATCAGCCGGATTTTTTGAGGTTATCAACCTGAGGAGGTGGAATATGACAAGCCATCTAAGTCTCGTCAACCTGGCCGCTAGACAGCACGACGGTTGTCAACCAAGTAGTTGGGGGTACCAGCCCAAAGAGAAGGGGCATGACAAAACGCATTGTATGTCAAGCAAGAAAGGAGGCCCTGTTCACATGGACTAAGGGCAAGCAAAGGGATTTTGCGCTTGCGAAAACCCAAAAGAGAAAAGGATAGAATAAGACCCTGACTGCCCGGTCAAAAGATCGAACAACTGGATTTCGCGCCCACAAAGATCCAAGGAAAAGGATATGACCTTGACCACCCGGTAAAAAGGTCAACAACTGGATTTCGCGCTCGCGAAAATCCAAGGAGAAGGATATGACCTTGACCGCCCAGTCAGAAGGTCAATAGCTGGATTTTGCACCTGCGAAAATCCAAGGGGAAGGATGTGACCTTGACCGCCCGGTCAAAAGGTCGAACAACTGGATTTCGCGCCCTCAAAAATTCAAGGGGAAGGATATGACCTTGACTGCCCAGTCAAAAGCTCAACAGTTGGATTTCGCGCCCGTGAAAATCCAAGGAGAAGGATATGACCTTGACTGCCCAGTCAAAAGGTCAACAGTTGGATTTCGCACCCATGAAATTCCAAAGGGAAGGATATGACCTTGACCGCTTGGCAAAAGGTCGAAAAGCTGAAGTTCACGCCTGCGAAAATCCAAGGAAAAAGATATGACTTTGACCGCCCGGTGAAAAGGTCAAACAGTTGGATTTTGTGCCCGCGACAATCCAAGGAAGAGGACCATGGTTGCCCGGTCAAATGGTCAAACAACTGGATTTTGCACCCGCGAAAATCCAAGGAGAAGGAAGAGGACCTTGATCGCTTGGTCAAACCAATCAAAAGGTCAACAGCTGGATTTCGTGCCCACGAAAATCCAAGGAAAAGGATAAGACCTTCACTGCCTGGTCAAAAGGTCGGCTTTGACTGCTCGATCAAAAGCCAAGAAAAAGGATCTCTCACCTGCAAAAATCCAAGAAGAAGGGGTCGAAGGATCTCATCCACCTGGAAGGATAATCTAAAAAGCAAAAAGTGTTAATCCTTCGATGGTCCCATTGGAAGGAAACTGGCTGCAATTGCGCTCCGGAGGGTAGAACTATAAATGTGCTTGCTACTAGTGTTGTGGTACAAAAACTGGTGTTTTTTTGCTAAGATGCATGTACAATATCCTCTTATGGAACCTTGCTGAAGTTTTTGATCTAATGTGGCATTATTTAAGGATTTTGTAAAAGGTGAGGGCTTATTTGCAATTTCCCAACATGACAACCTTTTGGTTGTTGTATTGCCACTACGCTATGATATTTGAAGTTCTACTGAGTGCCTGCAAGTTTCTGCCTCCTTCATAACTTTCCACATCCTTTGTGGAATATTCCACAAATTTAAGGAATGTAGGGGGTTTTCTGCAAATTACCCCTTTGGTGAAATTCCGAGGTCTTGTGCATTCATTTTCATGACACTTTACATGTTGTCGTTCATATGCAAGCTGGGAAGGGTCAAAACGCAATTTTTGTGACCTTTTTGCACTTTTGACCTTGGGAATGAAACTACTTGCATTGCTGGTATAGGATGGGGCTCACTGGGTAACTGCCATAACTACTAGCTCATATACCATACCTGGATATCCAGCCATGGTGACACCCAAGCATTGTTTTGATGTCCTGCAAACATGGTTTGGTGCATTAACTGCCGAGGATCGTGAGCAACTATAGGTTTGAAGCATATCATCCCCGTTGTTGAATATTGCCAAGGTTGAAGTGAAATGGCACTTGTTATGTACTGTGGCTAGATTTTGGAAACCCACTTTCAATGCATTTTGCCTCATGTAGACAGAGCTTATTCTCGCCTTGGAAGAAGTCCAATGGACCTCATACCACCAGCCAGTTTCATGTGCCGCGACAGCTATGCTTCTGTATTGCGTCAATTGATAGGCTTATCCAGAAGTGCTTGAGAAGCCTCATCTGCATGCTCCAAAAGTAGTACTGTCTCCATGTTCATCTTGACATAGAAAAGGCAGCTGGCATGCCCCTAGTCAAAGACTTATTCCCAACCAAAGAGTAGTTAGCATACCCCTGGCTGAAGATCCCTTTTTGCTAATATTCCGACCCAAAAGGCAACTAGCATGCCCCTGGTTGGAACGTGGGCAAATGCCTTGCAAAGCAATGCAAATTGCAAAAAGTGGTGTAATCGAAAATGTTGAATGCCAAATGACATCTGCAAGACTCATAAGATAGAAGCAAGCTTTATGCATGGTTTATGGAAGATATGCCCTCAGTACCGAAGAAGCCTTCATTGCCTGCTACAATGAACTAGAATGTCCTCAACTCACTTAGTGCTACCTGGATCCCTGGGTTTATGGTGACTCTCACTCAACCAATGCACTATTGGGGTATAATGGGCTCCATGCCAAACTCCTAGGGCCCTATACCTACTTTTCTCGATAATTCATTTTTCTTTTACTCCCTTAAAGGCATGCTGACCAACCCTATCCCTGCTTGGAGGTAATAAACACCTAGGCTGTGGGGTGGCTACTTTCTTCAGTTTAACTTAAGGGGTGGCAAGTCCCTTTGCAAATGTATGGGCTTGGTAGGTGTATGCTTCAACTCCTCTCCAAGTTATGTGATAGGGATAGAGTCGTCTTGCATGCCTCTCTCATTGGAGACAACTTCTATCTTCTTATTTCTTTTGTGCTCCAAAGTCTATGTTTTTTTTTATTGCTCGCAGTCTCACTTTCATCCTAGCATTTTGTCTCCCTCACAAGGTATAGGTCCCTTAATAATTTGTACATTTCGCCCACTTTCCCACGAATACGAGCTCCCTTACCTCCTAGGTCACACAAGTAGTAACGCGTGAGGAGGATCAAAACTCTTCCTAAGCAGGCTGGCTTCCGATTTTCATCATCGGACAATGGTTATGCTAATGTTTCATATTATGATTACAATACAAAAAGAAAGTACAATGCATATGACGCGATTTGTGTGAAAATAGGAAACATAAAGATGCATGGCCCACAATGGAATGTTTTGCAAGGCTCAGGAGTGGCCGATTAGAAGGCGCTGACGGGCTTCCAGCTGACTGGAGATTAGCACACTCTCTTTTTGATTGAAGGACCATGATTGAAGTTTGGTCCCAGTGATTCTTGCTGTGGTGGCAAAGCAAATGTTTTCCCCTTCATGATTCTGCCGTGCTCTGCTAAGTCCTCCATGAGCACCTCCAATTGTTCTTGGAATAAAAATGCCCAGATTCCCAACTGTGTCATCTGTCAAGCTCTCTAAGTCTGCCTTCTGAGCAAGATCTTGCACTACTGCTGCCTGATGCAATGCTGACTATTATGAGCCTGATAGCATTGTATAATTCTGTAACTGCTTATAGGTCTGTTCTGACTCTGAATGACCATTCTCTGAGAAAAATTCTTCCGAATAAAGCCAAATTGTTGGCAACTGTGACATTGAGGCTATGAACAAACTCTGGTTTGGATTCATGACACCTGCACTGGTGAAGTTAGTTAAATTGTGGAAAATGATCATCTTTGGGGACTTACAAGAGCAAGGGGATCTCTTCCGCTGGTACTGACGCTTGTATCCCAATCCTTCGTACTCTCTTTGTTCTTCCACCTTGATCGGCTCGGCGGTTCCTTGGTCGTATCGCCCAAGCGATTCCTTTCTCATATCCCCAGTTGCGACACATCTTTTTGACCATTATGCAAGGATTGTTGTGAACTGCCAAGTGGCTGACTGACTCAATAGCGGGAATGAGATTACTGGCTCAAATCGGTTGACACAATACAAAAAACCAAAGGGTTTGATGCTAGAGTAGAGACAACCTCAACGATAGGACGAATTAAACTAAAGACTCCTCAAAACAACCAAGGAAGGATAAATACAACTGACATGGAAAAGGGGAAAATACATCATGAATAAGATTGATAGGACAAATAAAAGATCAGATAGAATCAACAAGAAAGATGGAATTGACTCCGGAGGGGCCTACTGCTCCCGAGGCTGAATGCTGAGGTAATGGTTGGCTAACTATATTGGGTTGTGCTGGTGGTGCTTGTGCGGCTACTGATGTGGGCGCGGGGCCTACTGCCTATGTGTTAATCACAATGACCTTTTGGTCAATCAAGTCCTGGATCACGTTCCTTAATGTGAGACAATTGTCCATCGAGTGACCCGCGACCCGATGAAAATTGCAGAACACTTTTGCATTATACCAAGCAGGAAGCGGACTTGGTGGTAATCGCACCTCAGGCAGCCTCAGGAGGGATGCGACTTTAGGGAATACCATGCTCAACGGTTCCACTAAAGGGGTATAGTGGCACCTGTCACAGCGTTGCCGCCTTGGCTGCGGATGTGCCAATGGCGAGCGCACCACCACCTGAGGGGTAGGATAAACTGGAGTGGGAGTGGGAGTGATCTGTGGTGCATGAGGTGCTCTAGGTGTGGGCGTGGGTGCATAAACTAATTGATGCTGAGGGGGCGGATGGACATTCGTCGGTGCAGTAGGGGATCTAATGTAAGAAACTCTATCCTTGGAGGGATCCCGCCTCCGAGGTGGATTGACATTGTGGTTGTTGTTGTTGTTGCTGCTGCTAGCGCCACTATGTGAGGAAGTGGCTTGCTTGGAAAATGCAGAGAGTGCTGGAAAACTGCCGCCATGCAGTGAACTTTCAACACAGGCACCCGCCCAAAGCAATGCAGAAAAAGTGGCGATTGGCTAAAGGCTGAGCAGAGCCTCAACTACTGGTTGTGCTCCTTAGATCATGATCTCAATAGACTCCTCGTCGAAGGGTCTATCTTTGACCTGCAAAGCTAAGGACCGCCAACGTCCAACATACTCCCCAAATGTTTCTTGCAGCCTCTGCTAAAGAGCGACTAAGTCCTCCTACTTTGGGACTAAGTCAAGATTAACGGAATACTGTTCAAGGAATGCCTGGACAAGGTCGTCCTAAGTCCAGATGGTGGCCATGTCGAGGGAAGTGAACCACTTCAACGCGGGCCCCGTAAGACTCTTCTAGAACAGGCGGATAAGCAATCTCTCGTCAGCTTGGAGCTGGGCAAGGTCTCTGTAATAGGCCTTGAGGTGGGAAATCGGGCAGCCCCTACCATTGTAATTTTCGAACTCCGGGATTTGGAAGTTCGGTGGGAGAGTCGCCTCTGGAAAATAACAAATGTTCTGGAATTGGTAGGACCGGTAGTCCCCGCCTTGCACTTGTCGGAGTGTGTGCTCCAAATCATTCACCCTCGCAAGGAGAGCGTCTGGAGCTACTGTAGTCGCAAAATGTGCTAGTCTGATGCACCACTTTGACACACCAAAGTGGTGCACTAAACTGGAGCAGCAAACAGACGCACCTTTCTACCGTACCATCCAGGCGCCCTTGCCTGTTTCAATGTGCAAATCACATGTAGGTCCTTAGGTTTATCACATATAAGTCGCTCAATTTTCACTGCATATAGGTCCTTAGATTTTCCTTGCATCTAGGTCCTTGACGTCACTGTTTCGTTATATCTAGGTCCCTGAGTTCATTATTATCTTTGCATTTAGGTCCCCAGACCTTATTTTTATTGCACTTCAGTCCCTTTATGGTTGTTGCATGTGAGCTCCAGTTTTGCATCTTGTCATTTTCTCGTGCTTTCTGCATTCCAGACCTTATAGTTTTCATTTTGTGTATGGGCTACTCATTTTGCATCTAGGAACTCCATGTGTTTAATGTATTTTTTGCACTTTGGCCCTTATATTAGTTTTCCTTGTGCATGGTGTAGACACCCCGAAAAATTTAGTGGCTTGTAGACATCTATTTGTTTTGAGGCGGCTTGTTGATGGAACCAGTGGCGATGAATTTAGAGTTTGCTTTTCGAAACTCAAAGTCTTCCACGTGCACCGCACCAACCTAGAGTCATAGGTTAGACTCCAAAAGTAAATACAGCTTAGCACATTTAACCGGTATAGCTGAATGGCATACTTTTTTAGTACATTTGAGTAGCACACTAGTATAGCACATCTGAGTGGAGCATTAAGCCAGCACACCTTACTGGAGCACACCTTACTTGGTCTTAGGGGGGTCCTTTGGTTTCTTGAGTCTTTAGAACTTCCAAGGCTCTCTCTATATAAGACTTTGGGTAGTCATTGGTGAAAAAGGTCACCCATACCTTCCACAAAGTCCCTTCTTTTGCATCACTTGGAAGCCATTTAGGGATGGAGATCTTTGTTTTCTTCAGCCACCGAAGTCATCTCAAGTCACTAGTGGGGAAGAACAAGAGCACAACAATAAGTAAGCATTCAACCCTTCATGTAGCTAGGTTTCTTTTCATGAATATGGGCTTACTTTAGAGAAATTCTACATAATGAATATGTTGAGTTTTATATTTGTTGGACCATGTTTATAGTGTATGATATTCTTATGGATCATGATTTTCATACAACTATGCCTCTCATGTCTTATTCTTGTGTTTATCTTAATAAGTCATGTTGGATCAGATATATGCTTGCCTTTGCTGTCTTTTTTTACTGAATCTCATAGATATGCAATATTTGGTGGATTCATGTTTTATTGATACTTTTGATGCAATAGGACTGATTTGATGAGTTCATGCCTTCTTTTTTTGCATGCATCCATATTGTTCCTCTTACATATTTTTGGTTTCGATTTTGTGCATTAGTTGTAGCTCGATAGGAATTTGTGGTCTTGTGTGAGGCTTCTTGCCCTTGAACACAAAATCCATGTCATGGTGTATCATCCCTTTTTTATGGCTTTATGGAGGAGAGGTGAACCTATGTGTGTTTAGAGTTTTCTTGACATCTAAGATGAGTTTTCAGATGGTCTTAAGCACATTTACAAGATTTCATATAGGCCTGGTACACTAGTCAGTCACTGTCTATTCTGAAATTCCTGGGTCTCACTTTAGTGGAACATATTAGTAGCACGGATTAGTGGAGCACAGAACTGGTGCATCAGACAGGAGCACCATCTAGGCGCACCTATCTGATGCACAAGACAGGCGCACCTGCCTGGTTCAGTGCACAAACAGTGGCATTTTGGCATATTATTTAGCATGGTTCCCGATTGATTTTGACTCTAGTTTTCTTTGTGTGTTCTCCTGAATATATCAGGATAATACCTGCACGATTTCATACTCATCTATGCAAGATAACCTAAGTTTTGCATGTATCAAAGCAAGGATGTTAGCCACTTGGTGTCAGTGGATCCATGGCTATATTGGTGCAATATCTTTGTGCCGATGTTCGATCTACAACTTGAGTGACCTTTGAAAGCATTAGGACACACCCTACAGTTCCTTTACCCATATTTAGCATAAGGCACAATATGCATATAGCATTGCATTGCATATCGCCCTCAGGGATACAGAAACAGGCTGTAAAGCCAACATTGCCAAGTAAGTAAGCGCAAAGCCATGAAAGACTGATTTCTCGGGCACATGGGGGTGTCTAATACCTTCCCCGTGTGTAACAGAGATCCTTACCCAATTTTTAGTTCATGACGTCCTTTTCCATTGGCTTATTGCATAGTTTTTGTTGTTTTAAAATAGTTTTCCTCGTCTCCCGTTTGAAGTAGACTAGGTGGCGACTTCCGTATTTTATCGTTTTTATCGCTTTTTGCCGTGACCTTTGCTGGCCCTCATGCATTTGGCCTTTCGTGCCACGCACGAGGTTGTCGCCGGCATGGTTACACATGGTAGGTCATTTTGCATCTTAAACCTCACATTTTGCCCACTTCATTACATCCCATGGATATTTTGCATTTAGAAAACTGCAATAGCCAGCTTTATCACAGTATCTGGTCATTTACATTTATGACTCTAGCTTGACCTGTCATCCAGTATTAGGCATTTCCACATGTTTTACCTTGCATCTGCACGATTTTTGAGGTTTTCGGTTTCCCGATCACATACATTAGAGCAATGACGATTACTGCCTCTTGTTATTGTGGACCAGATCAGGTTCAAGACACAGGTAGCACTTCTAAGCACACTAGGAGCATGTTTTGGTTTTCCCTTGCATCCCAATTCTGTTTTCGCACACATTTTTCAAAATTGCATGGCATAAGCATCATTGCCTCTGGGCATACATTAATTGGCAATTGAGCCTACATAGCCACACAAGCAAGCAGGAAGCCTAAAAAGACCGACTCATCAGGGGTGTGAGGGTGCCTAACACCTTTCCCATGCGTAACATAAGTCCTTACCCATTCTCTGGCCTACAATGACCATTGTAGCCCACTCCTTGGCACAAAATCATGTTTTCGAACTTCACTTCATTTTCTGGCATCCTTTTGCATTCGATTTTCCTCGTCTTTCCGATCAAAAGACCAGGTGGCGATTCTGATTTTGTCTTATCTTATGCCTTCGCCTTCTGGCATGGTTGTGGCGTCCTCCTTTGACGCCCTCTGCGCCAATCCCTGGGAGGGCATGGTCACAAAACTAACGACTCCGCTAGGGATTCTAGACTCCAGCTTTCATTTCTTCTTTCTTACATGTTTGTCTAAATAGTTTCCTTGATTGTCTTGCTTTTCCATGCTTGATTACTTGTTTGATGCTATACATGCCTTCAGATTGGTGGATGCTTTTCTTCTAACCACATATGCTATGACATTACACATGCACATGCCATGCTTCTTGCCTTTTGACATGTTGCTAGTTTTCTCTTTTTCACAAATCATGATCACATTACACCCACACATGCCATGATGCTGCCTTTTGATGTGATGTGTGATGTTTGCATGCCATGTTTGGATGTTTTCTTACCCTTCTGCAGTTGCCTAGGAGATTTGAGACGTGTGTACTTCCCCTCTTGGTTAACTTTAAAACATGCACAAGTAAAAGCAATAACTAGGCAAAACTAGAGACTTTCATATGAATCTTTCCCTCTGGTTAATCAAATCATGACAAGTAAAAAACACCAAGCATAATCGCATGAATGATCATATAAAGCATGCATTCTCCTCATCTTTGAGTCCTACCTATTAGTCAGTGAAGGACATTCCCCGATCTCTCATTCTATGACTTTGGCCTGGGGTGAAGTGTTGGTCTGTCCCCCTTGTCTGGGGTCATGTCGGTGTTAGTAGAGGGTACAACCCATGCTTTAGCAGGGTTAAGGCTCCGAATGCACCACTCGTTCACTACCTGAGCGTTGGCTAGGATTTAGAGTGGGAATCTTACTTTCTAGCCTGAGTCGGAGACCCATTTACCCATGTGTGATCTCGGAGTATACAGCCTAGTAGGACACACTAGATTGGTGAGAGAGAGCATAATAGAGGCATCCATGTGCATGAATGCCATTCATGCCACATTAGTAACCGCATTTTGTCATTGGTTTTAACACTAGTAATTTTCTTTTTCCTAGGGTAGAGCGTGATTTCCCTAGCCAGTTCTCGAGCATTCCTGCCTTTGATTTGCATGTTTGCGACACTTCGTTCTTGATCATCTTTTCTTAGGTTATTTGTCACTTTGACGATAACTCATCTTAGGATTCACCCTCTTATTTGCCACTGTAGCCCTATTTGCACCCATTCTTGATCAGCCATGGCCCAGCGCACCAGTGAGCCACTCCCCATCACTATTGCTCAAGAGGACACTCCACTTTCAGTCCCTCCTAACCTTATTGTGACTTCAGTTGTTTACATTGTCCCCTTCGTGCATCACGTTCTGATGCACGGAGGTTCTTTCCCTTACACCATAGGACATCCACAAACCTTGGTTGGTCTAGAGCCAGACACTAAGTTTGTCTCAGTGACCACTACACGACTTCTAGACGTATCACTGACGGTCTCGCTCCCTCAGGGCCCTTTCTCTTTTAGCACTCAGCCCATTGTAGCGACATCCTTTGCAAGGTCCCTACCTCTAGGACAACCTGTACCTATTCCGACTGTGGTCTTTAACTGTGCCACCCCTCACTGTCCCTGAGGGGTCTCCAACCACACAGGCAGAATATCTGTTGGCCCTCGCCTTGAAGATCGAGGGCATGGCCTTTGCTATCTAGTCTGCTATGGACTCCACCGTTCCAAAGTTTCCCCGGTAGCCTGCTCCGGTGCTTCAGGCATCACCTTCTGCACCACCACCTCAGTCCTCACCCCAGCTCCTCATTGTACCAACGTTAGGGGTGACAGCACTACCTCACTCATTGACACACCACTTCACTCCACAGCATTCTACTTCAGCATCTGGTGGCCAGCCCCTCGGGTTGGCTGGAGTACAATACCACAAAACCTGTAGTTTGGCGACATACCACTGTAGCAGTTGCTACTCCCACATTCAGCACCCACTGCGACACAACATTCTGCTTATCCTCCTCCCACACATCATTAGGTTCAGGCACCCTCATTCCCACAACCACATTCAGCACTCATGCACGAATATGCTGGCCATCATGCCACAGCACCAGGAGGCACGATGGTGGACCTAGAGGAGCACTTAGGTGCGACCCACACAGCATATGTGGTTGTTCCCTTTGCTGCATTGCCCTCGTCGGCAGCAACTCCAGATACCCTCCACGCTAGGGTGGGTGATCTTGAGAAAGTACTTTGACAAGTGCAGGGAGGCGACTACCAACCCTACAGATTCCGGGACCTCTACTATTTCCCAAAGGCGACACTCCCACCACATTTCTAAATCCTGAATTTTGAAAAAATAACAGTAAGTGTTGCCCCATTTCACACCTTTGAACATATTGTAGAGACCTCGCTCAGCTCCAAACTGACAAAAGGCTGTTGATCCACCTTTTCCAGAAGAGTCTCACCGGCTCAGCCCTCAAATGGTTCACGTCACTTCACATGGGCTCGATCAAGACTTTGAACGACCTCACACAGGCTCTCATGGACCAATATGCTTTCAATCTTGAGTTGGTCCCAAAGCAGGAGGACCTAGTCGCCACTAGACAAAGACCCTACGAGCCGTTTGGGGAGTACATCGGTTGTTGGCATGCCCTAGCATCGCAAGTGAGAGATAGACCCTCTGACGAGGAATCTATCGAAATTGTTATTCGAGGTGCGTAGCCAAATATTGGGACTCTCTTGAGCATTCAGCCTATCACCACCTTTGCATCTTTGATTCAGGTAGGTGCGCGTGTAGAGAGCTCCCTTCGCAGCAGTAGCTTTCCTGCACTCGCCACCTTTGCCAAGCAAGCCACCTCTCCTGATCACCATGCGAGCAGCAACACTCGTAACGGCGCTGACACCAGTTACCCTAGGAAGAGAGATCCTCTCAAGCCTGTCGTCGCATATGTAGGGTCTCTCGCCATGCCTGTCAATGTGGTGAACCAACCAAACCCGAATCAATTAGTCTACGCAGCTACACCTAGGGCACCACGCATGCCATAGATCACCACCACCGCCCAATCGGTGTACCCTGCAACACCAGTCCGACAAAGACCCTGCCCAGGGTAGAGGTGGCCTTAGTGTGCTACATGACAGTACACCCCACTTGTTGAGCCATTGAGTGTCGTCCTCTCCAAGGTGGTTTCACTCCTGAACCTTCCAGAGGTCCGCTATTTGACGAATCCTCTTTCGACGTGGTACAACACGAACCTCCACTGTAATTTCCATCACTGCATGGGCCATTCGACCGATACTTGCATGGCTCTCCAGAATGCCGTTCAGGACTTGATCAACCACAAGGTCATCATCATTAACACCCAGGAGGCACACACTACACTAGCACCACCACCCCCACATGCACAAGCACCATCTTCCTATCCCAACATTGTCAGCTAGCCCATGCCTGCACATACTGACTTAGCGGGTGCTGGGACCTCAGGAAACCATTTCCTTTTAGGTTCAGGGTCTACAACATCCGTGGTGGACCCCTCTGATCTGATCCATACTGTTGATGAGCCATTCCCTACCCATCTATATCACTTGAGTCGTGTCGGTTCTGAGCTAGTAGTCCACATTATAAGGCTGATTGCGAGGGTAGAGCGTATCGCTGCACCGTCAACCGTGCATGTTGAGGCACCCATTTGCCAACTCGCCGGACCCACACCAATTCATCCTATCCAACCAGATCACCACTCAATCAGCCCATTATCAGCATCACTAGAACTGGCAGCACGTACCCCTCTAGTCTTTAACTTGAAGAGGGACACTCACCGTGTACCTTATGATTATGCCAAAGAGATGTGCACAGAGGTCACCAGGTCAGGGAGGGTGTATAGGCCGTTAGTGCCAATGACCCAGCCTGATCATTTAGTGTCTTTCCTTCATCAGCTAGCTACTCAATCCTCTATGATGGCCCCTTGTTCAGTCCCTACCACTTCTACCAGGTAGGAGCAGCCCTCTACTGATATCATGTCTCAACTGAAGAAGGTTAAGGCTGACATCTCTATTTGGGATCTCATCCATACTTCTTCAGAACATTGAGAGGCCTTCCTCAAGGTCTTTCAGGCTGCTCATGTCTCCCCCAACATAGAGCTGTCTACTCATGAAAATATGGTGGGCATGATTGCAGAGCCTCATGTCATTTCTTTCTCTAGCAAAGAGTTGCCTCTTGCAGGAGTCAATCATAACCAGCCCCTGTTCATTACAGCGCAATATCAGAGCTTCAGAATTCCCCTCACCTTGGTTGATAACGGCACAAGCCTAAGTGTTTGCCCTTTGCACATAGCAAATAAAATCGGATTCAAAGCTGAGGATATCATACCAGCCACAAAGAGAATGACGGCTTTCAATAACAAGCATCACAACACGCTAGGGATGCTGGTTATTCCTCTCACCATAGGGCTTATAGTTTTTGATGTCGAGTTCTATATTGTGGATATGGAGCCTACTTTCAATCACCTGCTTGGGCGTCCTTGGTTGCACAAGCATCAAGTGATCCCCTCGACCCTCCATCGTATGGTTAAGTTCCGCTGGGGCAATGACATAGTTTTTGTCATGGTGGAAGATTCTGACAAAGAAAAGGTCGAGTCGGTCTCTACTGTCTCACTCCAAACGGTTGATTTTGACCCCAAGCCATCTGATGTCATGTTCCGGGTCAATCGTTTCGAGCCAGTCGACTACATTTTGGCTCTCAAGCGTGTCAGCCACCTGGCCATTCGTAGTAATCCCCTTCAGATGGTCGAAAACGTGTGTCACAAATAGGGATTTAAGAAAGGAACACCACTCGAGTGATATAGCCAGGGAATCTCTGAGCCCATCCAGGCGGAGGAAAGGCAAGAGTTTGAGGGACTAGGCTATGAGTGGTAGCCACACAGAGACGGATATTCACATGCTACGAGGTACAAGAAGATCTTTATTCCATCGGACTTCACTAACTTCGTCAGTGTAGGGATACTTGATCCCAATCAGAGCCAAGCCACTGTAGAGAAAAGACGACATCAGATTATGCAGCCACAACCTCAACCACTTGTAGTCACATTGGCAGCGTTGCTCCAACAACGAGCCCCATAACAATTGTCTTACAAGCAGTCACGCCAGCAAATCAATCAGTACAGCTAACCAGTCTTGGACATCACTTACAGTAGTCTCAGATCCAGCCAGTAGAGGCCCACAGTCTAGAGAGTTCAGTGACAGAATAGAATGTCATCCAGTGTCCTGATTGTGCCCTAGAAGAAGACGAGACAATGAGCAGGGCAATTCAGATGAGTGACCAAGCCAGTGATTTAGAGCTGTTGTTTCAAGCACAATTGTCCGTATAGGCCGAAGACGCAGCCGAGCATCAAAGGCTGAAAAAAGGAAAGACCAAAGTGTCAGAATAAGAGCCAACAATTTCATTAGTAGCTGGACCACTAATCTATCATGGTCTTGGCCGAGTCACAACTAGAACCCACTAAACCATTAGAGTTAATCTCTTTACAGCAGGGAGGCGAGTCCAGATGGTATACACAACCAAAGCCAAGCGACATCATTCCTATCAGTCAGCAGCAGGACAACCACTACTCAGTAGCACCCCTTGTACATACTACAGAAAATACAAAAAAAATCAGAAAACCTAGAAAAACCAAAAAAATCAGAAAATCCAGAAAAACAAAAAAAACAAAAGGCTCAAAAAATCATAAAATGGCATCGGTAGCTGAGGAAACAGGTCAACCTAGCCAGCCAGTAGCCCCCACGGTCATAAAATCAATGGTCACGCAGTGCAGATATAAGAACACCAAAGTCAGTGTAACCATCATGAAGTACCATTAGGGGCAGAAATCAGAGCACATCATCTCCTTTAACGTCATTGATCCAACTTTCAAAGAAGAAATCCTACCAGAGCTCATCGCTTATAAAGAAGAGAATGATGACATAGATGAAAATGGTGAAACACTTGAATTCAAGCCCAACGACAATGATCTAGAGGGGCCAAATATGCATGTTGAGGAAGAAACTAAATGGGTCAACATCGGTACAATAGAGGATGTCAAAGAGGTACTCATCAGTGCTAAGTTGTCACCACAGGCTAGGGCAGACTTCATAGCCTTTCTGAAAGAATACACAGATGTGTTCGCATGGAGCTACGACGACATGGTCGGTCTGGATGTAAAAGTGGTGGTACACACATTACCTCTAAAGCCTAACGAGAGGCCAATCAAGCAAAAACTCAGCAGATGGCGACCCCAATGGATCTTGAAACTCAAGGAGAAAATCATGAAGCAGCACAAGGTGAACTTCCTCAAGATGGTATTATACCCAGAGTAGTTAGCAATTGTTGTCCCAATACCAAAGAAAGACAGAAAGGTTTGTATGTGCATCGACTATAGAGACCTCAACAAGGCAAGCCCCAAGTATAATTTCCCACTTCCTCACATAGACGTCTTGGTGGACAATACAGCCGGACATAAAATTTTATCATTCATTGATGGTTTCTCGGGGTACAACTAGATCAGAATGGTCGAGGAAGATATGGAAAAACATCCTTCATCACCCCCCTGGGGTGTTTTCTGCCATCGTGTGATGCCATTTGGGCTCAAGAATGCCGACGTTACTTATCAAAGGGCGATGACTACACTTTTCCATGACCTCATGCATCAGGAAATAGAGGTCTATGTAAACGATATGATCGCCAAGTCCAAAGAGCCTAAGAAACACATTATCTATTTGAGAAAGCTGTTTGACCGCCTTAGAAAGTACAAACTCTGCCTTAACCCAAACAAAATCATATTCGAGATGTCTTCTGGCAAGCTTCTTGGATACATCATCAGTCAAAGGGGAATCGAGGTTGACCCTAGTAAAGTAAGAGCCATCATTGACATGCCTCCCCCTACATTTGAAAAGGAGGTTCGAAGTTTATTGGGCCAATTGCAGTATATCAGCTGATTTATCACACAGCTTACCTCCATCTGTGAGCCTATCTTCAAGTTGTTAAGAAAGAACACATAGGTCCACTGAAATAAGGAGTGTCAAGCCGCCTTTGACAAAATCAAGCAACTCCTCACAAAACCACCTGTCTTGGTTCCACCTACACCAAGACGACCTCTATTCCTATATTTCTCCTCCACTCAGCACTCCATGGGTGTGGTCCTTGGGCAACACGATGAGTCAAGACGTAGGGAGAGAGCCATCTACTACCTTAGTAAGAAGTTCAATGATTGCAAAGCCAGGTACAACCCCATTGAGAAGATCTGCCTATCCCTTGTCTGGGCCACCTAGCAGCTCCGACACTATATGATGGCATATCCAGTCCTTCTCCTATGGCAACACGACCCCATGAAGTATTTGTTCCAAAAGCTGGCATTAGTGGGACAATGCGTGAAATGGCAGGTGCTGCTATCCCAGTACAACATTATATTTGTCACGTGGAAATCAATGAAAGGGCAAGCAGTAGCAAACCACCTAGCCAACTTATCACTGCTAAAATATGAGCCTTTACAGACACAGTTCCCAGATGAAGACATCCTTTTTGCCATGAGAGATTCAGATTCTGAGGAGCCAGAAGACAGGTCCCAGTGGCATCTATATTTTGACAGAGCCGTTAACAAGAGGGGTAGAGGAATCAACGCAGTATTGTCGACACCACAGGGACAGATGACTCCCTTTTCCAAAAAGCTCACTTTTGAGTGCACCAACAATGAAGTCGAGTAGGAGGCATGCATCTTGGGACTACTGATTGCATTAGTATATGGTGCACGAAAGATACAAGTACATGGAGATGTCATGTTGGTCATATCCCAGATCAACAGTGACTGGAGAACCAAAGATCCAAAGCTCGTGCCATATCATGAATATCTCCTACAACTCGTCAAGGAGTTTGAAGAAGTACACTTTTCCTTCAAGAGTAGAGCTAAACATTCTTACGCAGATGCACTGGCAACCCTTGCCTCCTGGCTTTCAATACCTAAAGGGCGCACAGTTGACGTCTTCGTCACCTGAGCAGAGCAGCCTGCTCATTGCATGAGCATAGAGGAAGCGGACCCATCAGCAGAACTTCCATGGTATCACGACACTAAAACCTTCCTAGAATCGGGCAATCTCCCAACTGGCACCTCAGCAGCAGATACGATGACCATGTCTCATCTAGAATTAAGATACATGTTGGGCAGAGGGCATTTGTACAAAAGATCATATAACCATATGCTTTTGTGGTGTGTCAACAAGGAGGCCAATACCTTGATGCTACAAATCCACGTCGGGACATGTGGCCCTCACATGAATGGAATACTGTTTGCAAAAGAGATCTTGTTACAAGGTTACTTTTGGTCAACTATAGAAGTAGATTGCTGTCAATTTGTGCGCAAGTGCCACAATTGTCAGATCCAGGAACTTCATACATACTCCCCCTTAGAAGCTACATAGCATGCCTTCACCATGCCCCTTCTCTACTTAGGGAATAGATGTTATCGGAGTCATCCATCCGACATCATTCAACGGCCATAGTTACATTCTGATGGCCATAGATTACTTTACCGAATGGGTGGAAGCAGCCTCCTACAAGATTGTCACAACCATAGCCACAGAGAAGTTCATCAAGAACAACATCATAGCCTGATACGGGGTGCCACACTCCATTATCTCAAACAACGGCAAAAAATTCATAGCTCAAAGGTTGGAGGATTATTTGCAAAGCCTCAAGATCAAACATCACAGATCCTTCCCATACTGCCCACAGATGAATGGTGTTGTAGAGTCAACAAACAAGAACCTGATCAAGATCCTAAAGAAAAGTGTTGAGACGCACAAGGATTGGCATGAAAAGCTTTCCTATGCACTATGGGCCTACAGAACTTTAGTCCAGACATCAACAGGAGCAACACCTTACTCATTGGTATACGGTAGGGAAGTGGTCCTACCAATTGAAGTGGAGGTCCCAACACTCAAAATCTTGAGAGAAGCGATGCACAATGCTCACTGTTACCAAGAAAGAACGGCAAGATCATATCAGTAAAGAGTCCAACCTAGGAGCTTCGCACCAGGCGCTTTTGTTTTACGGGCCATACATCTCCCTAACGGTCGAGGCAAATTCCAGTCCAACTGGCATGGTCCCTATATCATCAAGCAAGTCTATTTGGGAGGTGCAGTAATCCTTGAGGACATGGACAATGTCGAGCTATCAGAGTCAGTCAACGCATGTTATCTAAAGAAGTACTACCAATGAACGAAAGGTGTGTATCCTCACCTTGCAAAGTATCTTTTCGCATATCATGCATCATCTACAACTCTATCATGCATATATATATCCAAAATAAAAAGGCAATCCATGTGCTTCTAATCCACAGCATTTGCTCTTTTTGTTTCTGTGTGCATCAACAACGTAAGCATATCAATATGCATCTGTGCATAAATGCATTAGCATCATATCCCGATGACGAAAATCGGAATAGCTAGCCTACGTGAGAAGGGTCTATACCTCTTCAGTTGATACTACCCAAACACTCTAGTGAGCGAAGGAGCCACCATCTAATCATGATTAGGCAAAATGTCCAAACTCCCATAGGGACTTACACCTCCAGAGGGAGACAAAATGTTAGGATCGAGCATGAATGTGAGCCAAAATAAAAATATATCTACAAAGGCACAAAAGAAATAGGGAGATAGAAGTCGTAGACAGAAGCTAGCCCTAAGAGAGAGGTAAGTAGGCCAATACTATCCTTATCACTTACCTTGGAGAGGAGTCGAAGTAAACATCCGAAGAGCCCAAATGACTAAAGGGACTAGCCACCCCTCTCACATAATTACAGCAACCTTATCCTAATCTGGATGCTTTTTACTCCCAAGCAAGGGTTAGAGCGAGCTTACAAGCCTAAGAGGGAGAAAAGAAATGAGCCAAAAGTCAAAAAAGTAGGTTTAAGTCCCCAAGAGTTTGGCATGGAACCTAATCTTCCATTCTACTCCGACATAGATCACCCATTCCGGAGAGCCACCCACAACCTCGAATTTCAAGTTGTGTCTTGTGAATCAAGGTCTTCTTCTTTTCTCATAGTAGGCATCATTAGCATTCCAAATCCTAAGGGTGATACAACATGGCAGTATCATTCCTGCATGCATTATTGTTTGTCCACTTCGCAAGGTCTCACTAGGTCTTAAACCAAGGGCATGTCAACTGCTCGTTGGCAAAAGATCTGGCAAAGGATACCATACACCAGAGGCATGTCAGCTGCCTTTATGGTGATAGCCTTCCATATCAATTAGGGGCATGTCAGCTGTAGACAACCCAATTTTATGATTTTGCAGGATGGAGATGTGGTAGCTGAGCTCTAACCTTCATTAGGCCCATTTGATTTATGGAGGCCCACTTGGGCCCATATGGGCCCATTAAGCCCAAATTGAACCCAAAAGCCCATGAAGGCCCACCATGAACAATTTAACCCATTTCCTTTCTTCCAATCCATATTTTATTTCTCCTTCTCCACATACATAAATCATTTACCATTTTTTACCAAAAAATCATAAGCCTCCCTTCTCACTGAACTCACTCATTTCTTCACCAATCTCCCATGAATTCAGCCATTGAACCCATTATCTCCTCACTCATCTCACCAGCCATTCCAACCCAACTCGAGCTCCATCAGTCCAGCATCCCCTGGGGCATCCAAAGCCGTCGGATGGGTCGCCGGAGAAGCTAAGATCGCCGTTCATCTTGTCGGGGAGCAAGGGACAGGATGGAACGCAAGGGGGGACAGCCGTTAGAGTTTGTTGAGCTGTCTTGGGACCAGCTGTGGTGCTGGTTTGTTATGATGTTGGTTTCTATTGTAGTCTGTTATGGGTTGTTGCAGCGTATTGTTGGGTTTTCGTCGCCTATAAAAGGAGGAAGAGGACACTAAATTAAGGACACCCCCTAGAGCACACGAGAGCCACAGAGAATTCAGAGAGAAACAGAGAGAGAAGGGACACTGAGAGAGAAGCGGAGAGCGAGAGCAGCACCCACCGCTGCCGGAGCTCCAACGACGATCTCCAGCCAAGTACGCACACTGTCCTCCTCCCAATTGCTTGAATTGTGGTCTTCTGGACCTCAACCTCTCTTTCTGGAGTGCCTCCAAGGGATTTAGAGTGATTCCTTGGCCTGAGGAGCTCCACCATGCCCTGTTGTCGCCGTTCTCTGGCGACAGAGGTGGAGGGGCAATCCAGGAGGTCTCCTGGATCCCCGAGGCCTCTCTCTTCCTTCTCTAGCCATCCCTGTGCTCGTCCCATCTCCGGATCTCCATTCTGCTGCCTCTAGACAGTCGTCGCTGGAGCACCTCGACGGCGAGGTAGGTAAGGAGGTCATTCCAGCCGCTGGATCGTCCATCCACTCTGTTGGATGTGTTCCTTGCTTCTCCCTCTTGCTTCTCCGTCTTACTTCCCGTGGGGTTAGATCTAAGATCGGACCACAGGAATGCCTTGTTTGGCCCCCTCCAGTGGTCAACGGCGGCGAGCTCCGTCGTCGGCGACCGTCGTTTCTTTTTTCATTTAAAAAGCAATTTAAAACATTTTATTTGAATAAATCTGGAGTTTATGCTTTTCTTGCAAATAAGTCCTTCTGGAATTACTTTTTGGTCCTTTTATTACATCTAGGTCCTTCCATCATTTCTCTAAAATGTTTCAAATAAAGTTTTAACTAAAAATATTACCTGTTTTACCCTAAACATTTAAAGTAATGTTTTCTAAGTTTAAACCTTTAATAAAAGCCATCTAGAGTTTATAAAATGTGTTTTGCCTCAAACAAATTGCATTGATAGCCCTGGATGTCTTCAAAATGTTTCTGACAGTTCATTTTTACATCTAAGATTGCATATAAGCCCTTGTACTTTCATACATGTTTCAGATTGCTCAATTTTGCTGATTTATTTGCATTTAAGCCCTTGCATATTTCAAAAACCCTATGGATAGTTGTTTTCATTGGTTAAATTGCACTTTAGCCCTCATACTTCTCTGAAACTTTTCCAAAAGCATGTTTTTATGGGACAAATTGCATTTAGGCCCCTGTGTTTTACAGAAAAAACTTCCAAAAGACTTATTTTGCTGTGTAAATTGCATAAAACTCCATGAATTTGTTTTAAAACATTCCAGAAGCTTTTTTCTTGGTTTAGTTGCACTTTAACTCTCTATTTTTTACTGAATTTCTTCTGGATGCTTTGTTTGCTTGGTTTTTTGCAGTTTAGCCCCTGTACTTCATTGATTTTACTCTGCTTGCCTGTTTTCAGGAGTAAAATGACCATTTTCCCCCTGAAACTTCCTGAATCATTTCTAGGACATTTTCTTGCATTTTTACCCATATTTTATGCAGAATTGATTTGCATGCATGCATTAGTGGGTAAATTGCATTCTGACCCCAAGAGAGCTTCCTTTGACTAGGGATGCACATTTGACTCTAGATTTCTTCATACATGCATGGAATGTATTTTCCTACATATTTTTGAGGATTTGGGCTTCTGAACTTCAGCTTTCCTTGGATTTGGGCTTTTCGCACAAAACCCCCTGGAGTTTTTACATTTGCATTCACACTTGCATTTTGCATGACTTTTCACATCTTTTTGCATGGATTTTCTCGTCTTTTCTTCCTTGCTTGGTCCACGCTTTTCTAGCTTGTTCCCAGCTTTGTTTTCTCGTCGTTTTCTAGATTTTCCTCGATTTCCCGTGGTTTTCACTTGTTTTGGTTTTCCATCGCCCGAGGGCGTACAGTAAAAGGCTTACAAAGCCGACATGGTCCTGAAATGAGGATTATTTTTCCCTTTTTGATTTTCTCGGATTTATCCCAATTTCCGTTGTTTTGCGAGACGCTTTTCGAGAATTTCACGATTTTCACGATTTTCCTCATCATCCAAGGGCGTATAGTAAAGCGGCGTTAACAATGCCTACATTCGACCCTCGGTTTAACTTTTTCCCTTGATTTCATTTCTTTGCTTTGATTTGGCATGTTTCCAATCATCTTCATGCATGAACACATAGAATAAGCAAGCATACATTTAGCAGACCATTGACAGTCGGAAACCTAGAAAGATCGAGTTTTCTCGAGCGCATGGGGGTGCCTAACCCCTTCCCTATGTGTAACCAGAATCCTTACCCTTTCTCTAGCCCGCATTCATCATGCATTATCCATTTGGCACGGAGCACGCATACATTCAGCATCTTGTTCTGTTTCTCGATTTTCTTGAGATTCTTCTTGGTCCTCGTCTTTCCATTAAAAGACTAGGTGGCGACTCCTTTCTTTATCCTTTTGCTTCCCTTTGGTGTTTCCGAGTCTCTTCTTCTTCTTTCGAACTCACCATTTTTCGTCATGACCATATCGGATCTCCCCGTGTGTTTCTACACACGGAGTTGTTGGAGAGCCGCGCCAAGGGTTCCACCGACATGGTCACAAGAACTAGCGACTTCGCTGGGGATAACCAGATTCTAGCTTTCGTTTTGGTTTCCCTACTTGTCTGTGATCTGTTTACATTATGCTTGCTTGCTTGTTCTGTTTGCTTGCATATATTTTGACTGAACATGCCTTTTTTAGCTTTCTTTACACTATTGCTATGCCACTGCACCTGCACATGCTTTAATTCATGCTTTGTCGATGCTTGCGTTTATAAACTTACTTGAGCACTACACCAGCACATGCCATGATCATGCCTTTTGTCTGACTTGTTTGGATGCCATAATTGTGTGTTTTTTCCTTTCTTTTTTGAATTTGCCATGATTAGGAGAGTAGAGACTTGTTTGCCTCCCTATCTAGTCAAAGTAAAACACACAGATTCAGTTGAACAATTCATAATGTGTAACTAGAGACAAATGCTCACAATCCCCTTAGGTTTAATAAAATGCAAGTAAAAGACACAAAAGCATATCGCATGAATGATCATTTTAGAAAGCATGCATCATCTCCTCTGAGTCTACCCACAGTTTGTGAATGAAAATTTTGGCAGCCCGTTCTATAGCTTTGGTGTAGAGCGTGTTGCTAGTTCGTCCCCCTTGTCTCGAGTCGTGTCGGTGCTAGTAGAGGGTACAGCTCCATGCTACTGCATGAGACGAGACCACTAATGCACCACTCGTTCACTGCCTGCGCTTTGGCCTGGATTTAGAATGAGGTCTTTACATTCTGACCAGAGTTGAAAAACCTAAACCCGTGAGTGCGTCCCGTGTGGTCAACCCCGCATGGGACATGCATGGTGAGAGAGTGCAGTTTAGGACATTCATCTGCATTGTGTGTCATGGCATGCAACCCTAATAACTCGCATTTGTCTTTGCGTCATTGTCCAGGTTCTGATACTTGTTTCTGTTACCTGTTTTCTCAGGTACTTTGTTGCGAGGTCCTCAGCCAGGAGCTCAGGTGTCTCTGTCGTGGGCGGCCTCTGGTGGTTGTGTTCTCTTGTCTTTTCTGAGCTATTGGTCACTTGTCGACTGTGGTTCATCTTAGAGCTCATGCGTTTATCCTCTTCCACAGCTCTTTTATTTCACTTGCGGATAGCCATGGCCCCGCAGACCTGCAAGCCTTGATTGTTGTTCTGAAGGGGGTCCCACACTTGGGTCCTCCTCTCACTTTGATTGCCTCTCCTTCCCTTCTGTGCATCCCAATTAAAGAATCAGGGAGGATCCATATTGTAACCATGCCAGTGAGGAGATTCCGCAAATGAATGCGAAATCGGTCGGCAAAATCACGTCGAAAAAGTAAAATAAATGGAGTCGCCACCTAATCTATTATGGAAGACAAGGAAAACCATATACATGAAAAATCATGCGAAAACACAAAAGACAAGTCTACGAAAAC
>JAMKQA010017808.1:0-22659 GCA_024699735.1 Posidonia australis | reverse complement strand
TTCCTACTGTCAATGGTCTGCTAAATGTATGCTTGCTTATTCTATATGCTCATGCATGAAAATGCGACTGAAAACATGCCAAGTCAATGAGAAGTGAAATCAAAGGAAAAAGTTAATCCGAGGGTCAAATGTAGGCATTTTTAATGCCGCTTTACTGTATGTCCTTGGGCGATGAGGAATATCGTGAAAATCGTGAAAATCTCGAAAAGCGTCTCGCAAAACAGTGGAAATCCTAGAAAATCAAAAGGGGGAAAATAATCCTTGTTTCGAGACCAAGTCGGCTTTGTGAGCCTTTTACTGTACGCCCTCGGCGATGGAAAACCAAAACAAGTGAAAACCACGGAAAATCGAGCAAAAAACCTGGAAAACGAGGTAAAGACTAAGCTCGGAACATAGTTAGAAAGCATGCACCAAGCAAGGAAGAAAAGATGAAAAAAAACCGTACAAAAAGGATGTGAAAAGTATGCAAAATGCAAGTGTGAGTGCAAATCTGAAGAATGCAAGGGGTTTTGTGCAAAAATCCCAAATCCAAGAAATATTGGTATCCGAAAGCCCAAATCAGCGAAAGCACAAGGGAAAACACATTCCATGCATGTATGAAGAAATCTGGGGTCAAATATGCTCTCTAGTGCAAAATGAAGTTCTCTAGGGGCTAAAATGCAATTTACCCACTAATGCAACTATTTAGAGAGTTTTTGAAACATGCAAGGCCTTAAATGCAATTTTCACTATAAAATGAACTATCAGAAACATTCTAAGGAAGTGTAGGGTCTTTAATGCAATTTTCACAGAGAAAATGAACTTGCAGGAAGTTTTTAAGAAAGTACAGGGTCCTTTTAGCAAAATGTCTGAAAGAAAACATGTTTCAAAGACTCTAGCGGCTTTTATTAAAGTTTTAAACTCAAAAAACATTATTTTAAATGTTCAGGGTAAAACATGTAATATTTTCAGTTAAAACTTTATTCGAAACATTTTAGAGAATGAGGGCAGGACCTATATGCAATAAAAGGACCAGAAAGTAATTCCAGAAGGACCTATTTGCAAGAAAAACATAAACTCCAGATTTTATTTAAAATAAAAGTTTTAAATGTTTTTTAAAAAGAAAAAGGGACGATGGTCGACGGCGACGAAACTCGCCGCCGCCGACCACCAGAGGGGGGCAAACAAGCCTTCCCGTGGTCTGATCTGAGATCAGACTTCACGGGAAGCAAGAAGGAGAGGAGAGGAAGACATCCAACGGAGTGGATGGACAATCCAGTGGTGGGAACGGGCCTCCCATCTACCTCGCCGTCGAGGTGCTCCGGCGACGACGTCGGGGAAGAAGATCTCCTCCGGAGGCTGCGGCGCGACCTTCTGTGGCTGCGGGGACTTCTCGGAGGCTCCTCGTGTCTTCAATATTGGAAGGGAGGCTGACGAAGAGGCGAGGAAGCGTCACCAGCCACCGGCGATCCATCTCTGGCGAGGGGCGTTGCAGCATCAACTGAAGCTCGAAGAGGGGCTGCTGGAGGTTCTGGAGCGCTCGTGGGGAGCAGTGGAGCGATCTTGGAGGCATGGAGCAGCGTGGGGGGGCTAGAGGCTCACGATCGACTTCTGGACTCTGTCGTCTTCTCCGGCGACGACGAATCGACGCGTTCTTCCGGCGATCTCGGCGTGGGCTTCTGGAGTGGCGGATCGGCGAAGCACGGGGCGGAAAAGCTCTGGGAAGACCAGAGGAGGAGGAGAGAGGGCTCGGGGATCCAGGAAGCCTCCTGGATTGCCCCCCACCTCTGTCACCGGAGTTTGGCGACAGTGGGGCACCGGAGGATGATCCCGATCAGAGAGCACCCTTGAATCGCTTGGGATCGCACCAGAAACAGGGAAGAGGACCTAGAGGATACAACTCAGACAATTAGAGTGATCGGGGATGTGTACCTGGCTGGATATCGTCATCGGAGCTCCAGAAGCAGCGGCTGGCTCTCTGCTCCTCTGCTTCACGCTCTCCGCTCGGGATTTTCTCCTTCTCGCTCTCAGCTTTCTCTCTCGTATCGTCCAACCTTTTGAAAACGCTGGCGTCCTCCTCTTTAAATAGGTGATCGGAGAACGGCCACCCATCGTTGCAACAACCCACTCCCAGCTCTAACCACCTAACCGACTAACTAAAACCCACTAACTGGTCCTGTAACAGCCTAACAAGCTCCAACGGCTGCCCCCTCCTCGCTCCATCCTGTCCCCTACTCGCTGACAGGAATCAACGGCGGCCCAAGCTCGCCGACGGCTGATCCAACAGCTGGCTGACGTTCTAGTGGCTTGCTGGATTTGATGGACTGAAGAGGCTGGGTTGCTGAATGAGCTCAGGGAATGAGGTAAGCTCAATGGCTAATTGGGTTCGTGAGGTGTTAAGGAGGAAGAGTGAATTCAGTGGAGAAATGATTTGGGTTGAAATAAAATGTGAATATTTAGGTGTAAACTTAGGCCAATGAAGGAAAAATGTGATATTGGGCTTAAATCTGGATAAAAAAGGATGAATGAGCTTGGTTTGGAAGAAGTTCAAATAGGGATAAATGTGGGTTGAGCCATTGTAGGCCTCCATGGGCCTAATTGGGCTTAATGGGCTTCATGGACCTATGTGGGCCATGTGGGCCACCATGGGCCTAATGAGCTTCAATTAAGCCTAACGGGCATTAATGGGCACAAATGGACTAAATGGACCAAAATAGGTTTTGTGGGCCCAAGTGGGCTCAAATAGGGTTTAATGGGCCTATGTGGGCCTTATGAGCCCCCACGGGCCCAAATGGGTTTACGTGGGCCTAAATGGGCTAAATGGGTTTAGGTGGGCCCAAAAAGCTTTGCTTTTGTCAGAGCTCAGCTACCACATCTCCATTCTGCAAACTTGGGAAAATTGGGGTGTCTACACTAAGTAATGTTGTATTCTATTAAAACAAGGGAATAACATCCATATATACCGAGGTGAAGTATATTCATTACGTTCTTTCAAAGCATAGAATTTTATTGACATTTAAATTAATTTGATTTGAATCCTAGCACTAGACCCACCTTTGTTAGAGAATAAAATAGAGATTCCCCAACTCAAAATAGGATTTGATTTTTTTTCTATGTGATTCCTTTTGTTTGATGGTGATGAATCCCACTATCTAAGAGCTTTGCAATTATATTTTATTTTTCTAGGTCCAATGTAGAAGTAATGCCCTGGTCCCAGGCATGCTACTAAATCACAGTATTATAAGCAAAATTACACTAATCGCAGAAATATTAAATAACTGTAACTAAGGCTCACCTTCGGCATCTCAATGTGTGGCTAAAAGCTCTGACTCCTGCACCGAAACTCGGCTGCATGCAATCTACACCTGAAAACCAAACAAAGCATGCGTGAGTGACATCTAAGTCACCCATCTTTCTTTTCCTTTCAAAACATTTTGAAATTTATTCCAAATCACATTATTTTTCAAAAACTCATATTTTGCATTTTCTTTTAAAACATTTGGGAATCATTTTCCAAAACATGCCTTTTTCAATCCTTGGGATTTCTTCCCAAAATAACACTTTCAAAATTCATATTTCTAACTAGATCCAGCCTAAAACACAATGCCTCTGAGGCTCAAAACCAAAATCATAAATTCTGGCTGGTAACTGGTTAAAACATCATCATTATTTCATTCAAGGATTTTAGGACCATTCATGAGTCCAATCCTGCTCAAGCCACATTTCTTTTCAGTTCTCAAATCACATTCCTTTCTTATTCATTTCCACTTTTTCTTTACTGATGTTACCTTGATCAGGGGTAATCAGGCACACAAGCAGTATGCGAGGACATCCTTTCCCCTACCTCCCTGCACTGCCGTGGTGAAATTCCCCGTGCGGGATGCCACCGCCTCGGCCAACCGGCCTCAATTTCTTTTATATATGCACGGGGATATGTCTTTGTCTGACGCCCCATCGGTGACCTGAACAACTAGGTACAATGACCTACACTCAGCCTACACCGTCGGTGACCCGAACAACTAGGTTCAATAACCTAGGCTCAACCTACACCGTCAAGAGCTCGATGACCCAAAAAACTAGGTTCAACGACCTAGGCTCAGCTACATTGTCTCAAGCTCGGCAACCACAGTCGTGTCTGACAACTGGTTTCATTGGAGCTTCATACTCCGACAACGTTGTCGACACCAATCCCCGTGGTTCCTTAACACATTATTAGTGTTTCCTTTCAAAACTCTTTAAGCTTTTCTTTTCAAAACCATTTCCATTTCATTCTTTTCGTTGCAGGAATCTGTTTCCATGCAACAATTGACCCTCCATTGGGGTTCCAACTCAATTCATGAAAAGCCAAGTGTTTTAAAATCACAATTGGATCTCATGCCCAAACACCACACATAATCAACCATTTTATTCATTTATAGGGTCTAAAACCCAAAATCATGCCCAAATCCACTTATTTGGGTTTCACATTCCTTCATGTCACTTACACGGGGAAAACATCATTAACACATGCTTAATGTCCATTTAAAACCTTTTATTCCCATAATTTATGCCCATTAATTCATATAGGCCAGGGGTTGAAATCAGCAAACCGAATTCAAATTTGGTATACCGAAAGTTACTGATTCGATATACTGAATACCTTTGGTAAATCAAAACTCCCCTATTTTGATTAACTGAAGGTCTTCGGTCTATCGAAACCAAGCGCCCCTGTTCAAACTGACAGGGATTCGGTATGCCGAATTCAGTTCAGCATGCCGAATATCCCGTGCTCTATACACGGCCCCAGCCAACAGATCATTCGTTCACCAAAAGTGGGAGTCTTGATCGGACCTCCCAAACACACATCACAAATCACCAATAAATCATGGGGTGTTGACCCTTGAGTCTACTTCAAAACCCCTCAAACCATTCCTCAATCCATTGACTATGTGATTCACTTGAAAATCACAAAGGGGAGGTGCTCTAGAACGGCTACTGTAGCCCTCAACCCAAAAATTTGCATATTCCTACAAATTTCAATCCTAACCGCATGATATCGATGTTTTCATGCATTCCAACTCATTCTCATCAATTCCACTATTTTTCTACGATTTACATGCATTTTATCTCTATTTTCATACATACAACATGATCTACTAGAAGCATGTAAATAAGCAAGGAGAAGGACCGCATACCTCGAGTGGCACCCTGACGATCTTCCTCACTCCCCGATGAGTCTCCTCTCGCCCCGACAAAGCCTCCTCCACTGGCAATCGACACCAACCACCTCCTCCTCAATCGCGCGACGCTCTTCCATTTCTTCTCCTCTCTCAGTTGCCTTCCCTCTTCCCACTTGCCTCCTCCTCTCTTTATCCTCTCTTCCTTCCGCATCACGTCGACTATCCATCGCGTCGGATGTGACGGCGAGGCACCGGCCACTGGCTGGTGGTGGCACGAGTGGGGAAAGGGGAAGAAGAGGAAGAAGATGAAATGGTGTGGGCTCGTGAGAGAGAGAGAGAGAGAGAAGAAAAAGAAAAAGAAGGAAAGAAAAAGAATAAAAGATAGACACGCAAACCGAGACGATTGTGCATCCCCAAATAGGACTCCTTATTGGTTCCAAATCACAAGCAGGTGCACAGAAAGCCAACCAAAAGCTCACACATCTAAGAAATAACAAATTATCCATTAATAAACCATTTATACAATATTATAATTAATTACATGATTTATAAGTAAAAATGAATAATCAGGCCTAGATGTCACAGTAGAATAGGAAGCTCCCCTCCTTGACTTAAAAAAGAAAGAAAGAAAGCAATTTTGTACTAAGAAATTATGTTAATGTTGCAACACGAACTAACAAAGTGTAACTCAAAGTATAATCTATATGACATGGATTTTTATTGAGATAATATATCTTGACGGTCAATATACAACAATTAAGTTACCACTTACTGAGCAGTGCCTTATAGAGTAAATGAGTAATAAAGAATTATTGCTTTACTTATATCTGTTGTATAAGTCATGTTTAGTTATATCTAACCAACTAAGACAACACATTATTGTTAGATAAACTAATGTTACCATAAATCTAAACAACATCATGTTAATCTACAATTTTGATTTTTGCAATTGAACATTTTGAAGGAATACTTCCAAGGAAAAACTAAAGGGTTTAAATTTTTATAATAGAAATAACTCTACTATAGCTATTTAGCAATCATAAGCACCACATCACCCACTAGCATATCATCAAACTGATATCAGTAATAGTTGAAATATAAACAAGGTCGTTAAAGTAAATTAATATAAAAATATCCTTACCAACTCAGCCTAAAGTTTGTTGTGGCTTTTTAATCTGCTCGTAGAGCAAATTTCTTGCTTTCTACGGTTTGACTTCCCCATCATGGACTTTTTTGGAACTTTGCATCTGTGAAAAAAAGATCACAGAGTCCATTCCACCTAGTTTTAACATTAATAAATAATATATATGTTAATTCCCATATATACAATAATAAATACAACTTCAATTTAATATAAACATTAATTACCTCTCTTGTGTACACTAATGCTGAGGAAATGCCTTGGCTACTTGATAATCATCGTGAGGATCAGGCCATTTTGCCAATGCATTTATCTATTCCCTATAATAGATATTGTTCATCCTTTTCTTAATTAATTTTGTAAAAGACACATGATAATCGTCCTTTTTACATGTGAAAGTGTAAACTTGCTATGTATAAATCCAACATCATTGTTAATTTAATATACTAATTATTTAAATTAAAGATAAAGATAAAAATTACTTATTACCAATAGCACATCAAACACTCTTTCCTTGTCATCTGAATGCAAATTCGACCATCGGTACTCGATGGTCGATGCATAAAATCTAAACTTTTTTATGATCCCTAACGAGATCCTATTACTCATGTAGACACCATGTGTAACATCTGTGCCTGCTTTTCCATTTAATATAAACCATGGAATTTCTTGTGATTATTTGTGTGTGGTTTATTAATGGTAAATTAAGGTTGTGTTTGTTGGCTGTGGTGTCTCTCTGTGTTTTGTACCCCTGGTTTCTCCTTTGTGGTGTGACTTCTTTGATTTGTGGGTCTGTTTCTTAACTGGACCCGTGTTTGGGGTAAACCCACTTGGACTTGTGGGTGGACCTGGTCAAAATGACCAACCTCATGCGTCTTGTGCCCTTCTTCCCGTGACCACACCCGTGACCTGGTTTCCCCTACATGCGAGGTCTGGCGGAAGGGTTGCCCGTCCCGTCCCGTCGGTGGTAGGGAGGCTGGGAGGAGGCCGGCGGAACCCCCGAGGATGGTAGGCGGTAGTGGTTTTAAAGGGAGGCGTGCGGAATGGGGGTGGAGCAGAGAAACCAGAGAGAGGGCGAGAGGGAGTGTGGAGGCTGAGGAGGAGTCGCATGCTAGAGGAGATCGTGCGAGTGCAGGGGGGAAGGCTGGTGCCATGCATTGCCGGAGCTTGAGGGCACACGAGGCTCGTTGGAGCCAGGTACGCGTCTCCCCTCCTCCTTTCTTTTCCGGTTAGGGCATGTTGAGGATTAGGATAAAATCATGGATAATGATGTTAAAATCATGCAAAAATCGGGAAATTGTTGGGAATGAGATGAATAATGTGGTTATGTTGATATCATGTTGATTCATGGGTGTTTTGTGAGATTTTCGTGGGTATTCTTGATGCATGCTACAGTGATGTCATATGAGTCTTATGCCTTTGTGAATTTCCATAGAATAGCATGCTTAATGGTTTTATGTTTGGATTGAGGGGTTTTAAAGTAGACTTGGAGGTCTATACTCCATGTTTTACTTGTAATTTTTGTGGTGTTTTAGAGGGGTCCGCTCCTTACTCCCATTTTGGGAAGAAGTGATGACGGAGGTCGGGGAGATTTTCTACAATCGTAGAAAAATGGTATGCCGAACTTAGTTCAGTATGCCGAAATGCTCCCAGGTGGTTCGCTGGACCACTGATTCGGACGACCGAAGCATTTCGGTCGACCGAATCAGGGGGTTTCGGACGATCGGATGATTTCAGTCAACTGTTCTAGCAAGGGACTGATAAAATGACAGAGGATTTGGAATGTTGAAGCATTTTGGTCGACCGAATCAGGGAATTTCGATCGACTGGGACCCAATTCGGTATGCCGAATCAGGACCCTAGGCTATTTTGGAAAATACTTGGAAAAATGTTGATAAATATGGATAAATACCTGATAAATGTATGAAATGCATAGGAATGACTTGTGAGATGATGCATATAAATATGTTGTTTTTAATGATGTTTTCCATGAATTATGAAACATGGCTTATGTGTATGAATGTGGACCCATGTGAGGGGTGATTGCATGGTATAATGACCATGAATGAATGTGTGGGCTTAAAAACCACAGGTGATAATATGATGCATAATGCGTGTGATTTACAAAGAGTTTTACGAATGGAAAATGGTTTTGACAAATGTTTTGAAAAGAGAAATTGCATATGGTTTTAAAGAGATTAATGGAATTGTAGGAACCACAATGAACCAGGACTTGCCGACAAGGTAGTGAGACCTCTAGAGATGTCGGGGACGTGTCCTTGGTTGTGGTTGCCGAGTTTACGGTCCGGGGTAGGAGCCTCGAGACTGTAGTGGTACTGTAGGACCCAGGGTACAGGAGACCCGGACTACCCTCAATACCGATGTTGGATGGGTCTAGGGTTAGAGTCCCCAAGTGCTCGGGCACCAGGGCATCTCGAGGACGCACTCCATGCTTGTACCAGTGAGGGTACATTATGAGGCTGCGGTCAAGGCATTTGAACTCCAACGCGGGGTGGTTCATCGCGGAACTACAGTGTGGGTGGGGTGACATGGAATCCTCACCAGCTGCTTGTGGCCAGGTCGATCGCCAGTGGCAGGGTGATGTGACCAGTTTTGGAATGGAAAAGTGTGGATTTGTGTGTTGGACTAGTTCCTAGCCCAGATTTGTGTTAAGTTGTGCTAATGATTTTAAATGATGTTTTGGGCTAGGAAACTAGATGAAATGATTTATTTCTCTTGTGTTGAGTATAAAGGTTTATCAATAAACATGAGGTTAAGAAAGAAAGAGAAAAGAAAGTGTGAAATGACATTGTTTTCAAAGTCTTTCTAATCGAATGTGTGGTTTTGGTGATGGTAGTTTTCTAGCTATTGTTTTCGTGGGTTTTATCGCTGTTTTGGGGTACATACTGGGTGACATTCTTGTCACTCACGCGTGGTTTCCTTGTCCCCTCTTGTTTCAGGTGCTCAGGAGTAGAAGCAGTCTAGTCTGGTGCCTCTTTTCGAGCCAGATTGCCACATACAGGTCTGGGTGATTAGCTCTATTTATTTAATTCTATTATTTAGATTCTTTTAGCTGCTCTTGGGTAGTTCCTGTTTTGTTGTGTAGCATTGGGGTGTTACACCATGGTTTTGCAAGTACTTGACAATCGTTCCTAGAAAGGTGTTGTGTGGCAACAACACACTACAATTGTAGCATGCTCATTCACTTTCCCCCAAAAAACCGATCAAACACCATAAAACCACCCAAACCTTAAGATCCTCATTTACTGTAATCCACAACTTTTATATGGTCCTAAAGGATTAAGAAGTAGCCCCAAAATCTGACAGTCCAGCCCATCACTAGGCCAGGTGCGGTTTCAACATGTGAGTGTAGGATGGGTATTGCTAGTGGTTGTTCAAAACATGTATTTCCAGTAGAGGATAATGACGCGAAGAGCTAGCGATAATGCACTAGCAAAACCAGCTCCTATGTTGCACCTACCAAAAACACCAAATCCAAAACACATGTGAGTGACCACTAAAACGGTCACACAGCACACACTCCACCTAACCACTCAACACACCACATCGAGGAAACAAGTGTAACTATGCCCCACACAACAAGCATAGGCATCTCATCTAGATACTGCACACCAAGCCAGATAATCCACTATTGCCTGACAAGCAACAAAATCTCAAAACCATGTCTTAAAAAGCATTCTTTTCTTTTCCGTTCCAAAACCATGTGCATGCACTTGTAAAATCTTTTATGCACGCTCAAGATGGCCACTCTTGCCAAATCAAGCCCAAAAGCTACACTAATGCACACAGCCTGATCCTACATGCACTCTGTGCGGTTCAGACAAACAATGGTGCATGAATGCTATTTATAGCATCCAGAACACCCACTACAACCACAAAGTGCAAACTACAATGCCTCTGCGCTGCACAACTCAGTCACTTCTAGACCCAAGCACAACACCAAAGCCACGGAGCCATCGTTCCAAAACACAACGCCACACTAGCGTAGTAGCACATCCTCCTCTAGGCCAAAACCATGTAGCCATCGCTCCCAAAGTACAATGCCACACTAGCGCAACACCATGACCTCCACTAGGCTAGAGCCCAACTCTTGAATTGGAGCTTAGCAAAACCACAAACAATGTATCGCACTACCCGACGCCAAGCAGTCAACACAGGCCACAAGCAGTCTACCAAGGAGCGACCACAGTGTCTGCACTGCCATGAATCCACCACCTTGTACAAGAGTGAATCTGTCCCGTAGTCCTCCCACCTAGAGAACCCTCAGACTGTCAACCCCCAGCATGGAAGGTTGTCCTATCACTCAAGATGCAATCAGCCACAGGGTACATGCACTACTCATCTTAGTCACCATAGGGTATGCCCTCTCAGCATTCTAGCTCAATACTTTGAACCACTAGAGGCTCGTCACCCCTATGCTCAGCTAGTACCCACAAGTCTCGGTACCTATTACTCCTAGGGTATCAAACCCAGCTACGTAGGAGTCTCATACCTCCTAAGTCCGCTGCCACGATACCCTATGTACAATAGTACCCTGGGCCTCAATGCCCAGGACAAATGGAGTGTCATACCTTTGAGCCCAGTCAATACCTCATCCTGCAAACCACAGCCTTGGTTTTGTGAACGACAATCTAGGAGTGTCATACCTCAAGGATCCGATGTGCACACCTCGGCCTCTTGGTAGCACCACAAAAAAAAACATCAGAAAATTCTTTGCAAAACCATTTGCAAACATAAGCACATCCTTTTTCCAAAACCCTTTTTTGGAAAATCATTTTAAAAGCCATTTAATTATCCTTTCATAAACACCACAAAACATAGCCTGAACAGCTCCACTGTCTGGCCCAACAAACCATACCTTGGTAGTGCTTGAGTTTTAAAGTACCTCGCTTGACCCATGACGACAACCCAAGCAAAACAACCAACAAAAGCATAATCTGGGTATCAAACTCACCAAGAAGACACCACACCAAAACAGCCACAACCAAAACTCTATGCTCTGGCACCCAGATGTAAGGTGCCTATTGGCTCGTGTTCCACAAGAGCACAACCAGATCAATGTCAAACACTTGGCACAGTGCCACTAAATACTACATTCAGTGCACCACCCACAAAACCACACAAGCCCTAGTTCTAGGGATGTTATCATGATCCCTAAAGTCCAATCTAAACCACCTTTTATTCTATCCATACCCCAGGTGGACTCTTGCTAATTCAGTTTAGGCAAACCCTATAATCATTCTAAAGATTATCCTAATCATTGATGCCAATATATTTATTACCCCAAGATTAATATATATATATATTAATGAACACATCAAATATCTAAGTATAAGGGTCCAAGTCTAGTTCAGCATACCTAACATAATCGATCGACCGAACCAAGGCTTAGGGGACCAATTTGGCAGATCGATTAGGAAAATGTTGACTGAAATCCCTTGATCCAACATGCCGAACATGATCGGTCGACCGAACCTGGGATGAAAGGGTCATTTTGGAAGCCTAAAATGGCATACTGAAATAATTTAACATACCAAACCAAGCAATCCTAGTGCACCCAGAAACGGGACCCAAAGTACCAACCTTGCAACCAAGCCACCAAACCATGCAAGCAATATATCAAAATAAAGATCTCAACGAGATCTTCGATCGGAACAAGGATCACAACGATCCGTTGCCCAAGGCACAAGAAAACACCAAACAACCACATAGGCGCATTATTCACCTTAGACAATAAATATGGCCATAAATGTCACGCAAATGCACAATAAATTCTATAAAAATATCTACCATCTACCACACACTATTATGCCCCTATGAATCAAATTAGCTCCATCGAAGACAATGATGGAGTGAGACGAACGACGCGCTCCCTCAACCTCCAGCCACAAGCTCCTCCACACGATGGCGACGACGTGGTGGTAGCGGTATCCCCCTCCCCTGGCCATCTCTCTCACTTTTGGCCTTCTCACTCCCATCTCTCTCTCCCGTCCACATGACTCGTGCAAGAACAAGAGGAAGGAGGTGGGGTTCGAGCGAAGAGAAAGAAAGGAAGGAAAGAAGAAAGAGAAGGAAGCCACAACACAAGACCAAACCATGCGACCATCTACGTCCACATGACTCGTGTAAACAGAGATTCGCCACCAGAGCACAAAGCAAACCCTTAGAACTTTTAGGAAGGCCAACACAACACCACAACCACACAACACCAAAAATGCCAGAAACCCACTAATCTAGGTTTAGAATGCTGCCAGAGCTGCATTTCACACTAAACATAGGAGACTCAGCATCTAACTCCCTAAAACGCCATTAAAATATCTGATCAAAATACTACTTCTAAATCTAGGTAGTTACTCTTTTCTGTATCCCTCTTTTCTTCAATGTTTTCAAATCGAGTACCCTTCTTTGGATTCACTATCTTTGTCATGACCTTATCGGTTCACAAGTCTAGTTTTCATACTCTGACTCATAGGTCCCTATTTCCACTAACATGGTCACAAGAACTGGCGACTCCGCTGAGAATACAAAGACTCTGGCTTTCATTTTGGCTTTTCACTCTCTTCAACTTTTTCTTGCTTGTTTGCATGTTGTACTTAGCCTTGCTTGATACTTCTAGCATAACTTGGCCCCCCTCTCTTGATGAGAGCCAATTGGCATGCATCCACTCTAGCCAACTTGTGTTGTTGCTCAATTCCGAAAGAAAGACAACTAACATGCCCTTGGTAGAGGGTGTCTTGCTTAGTTTGCGGTCTATAGCCAACCTATCTTAGCAAGTATGCTGATACACATGCTCTGGTCAAATGGGGTCTGATACGTCCTAGTTTTGCAACATCGGCTATGGTGGATCAATGTTGGCAGGTATCTGAATGCATGCACTCTAGCCAAAAGGTGTAGACACTCTGGTTTTGCAATCGCTCATTGGAAGGCTCCTTCGAAAGGATGTGCTTCGGTCATGGCACGCTCAACCAATTTCTCCAAAACCAGCCTAGCCTCCCAAGTCCACCAAAATCCTAAGCTTTCACCATACCACAAATCCAAAACCATTGCATCACCCAAATGTTCAAGGAGTAGGCCCAAGACCAAGTAAGTAGGCCTAGCAATGGATCAAGCATTATTCAATTACGCGATTCACAGGCTCTTTTTACCAATGGTACATCCCAATGTAACTTAGTCCTGCGAATTGCTGGTGAAGTTCCCTTTGTCAGATTAATTCAAGCAGAGGGATTCTAGCCTAAAACACAATGGCTAACACACTTGAAGAACTTTGCTCTATCAGTGCTCCACTTCCATTGCATGGTTCCTAAATGCATTGATGCATGATTCAAGCAAACAAATGCAAATGCAAGGGCAATCACTCAATGCAATGAATGATCCATATGGCAGGTTAGGTTGGCAGGGTATGGGTGGTCCCTAACCATATAGACATGCAGAATGTATGGATGCAATTTGTTGTGGTCAAGTGTTCTCCGTCTTCGAGTATGACTAGTACTCTCATGAAAGGACCATCATTCCACAACTCGTCTTAGTAACTAAAGTAGTTCTATGAGTAAAGAACCGAGTGAAGGAGTGAACCCTTCCTTTGCCAAACCGGGGTTTTGTCTCTTAGTTAGGGATGTGTGTCCATGTACACGGTTAAGACTCCAAAGGCGGGAGTCCGTTTTCTGTGGGACTTTGTATACTGCCATGGTAGGACTTGATGTAGTGCCACGGTGGGGCTTAATGTACTAACACGTGGTGGGAGATTATACCTGCACACTTAATAAACATACCTTTTTCTATCCTAAAGGGCTTGGCTATGTTGCCTAGGAAAAGTACTGTAGTGTTATTCTTTATTCCGCTATGTTTGAAACTAGATGGAGGGAATTAGTCTTAGCCTTAGCTGGGAGATGGAAAATCGAAGCCTAGTGGATGCCTAGATGAAGGGATAAGAACCTTTTTTTTGGATAATCGGAGCCTAGATGAAGGGATAAGTACCTTTTTTTTGGACTTTTGAATTTTCTATTTTTTTGAATTTTCTTCTTTTTTTTGCTTTTATTTGGATTTCTTTAATTGATTGATGATGATGATGAGTGTAATCACAACCCTTCTTCTTATGCATTTAGCACTACTGTCTTGTATTATCCAAGGTGAGAAAGTTGTCCCTTTCATCATGCCTTGGTCTTTTAAGGACTTAGGATTTCGTACTGGGCTTAGTTGATTATTACCTCCCTTATTTACTTAGTCCCTAAGTTTCTAAGGGCATCTTGCCCCTTGCCTATGTGTGGAAGAGTGATGGAAAGTGAAGGCTCAACAGACTCTCAACGTTGGCTATAGCTTTTATGCCGCTAATCGGTGGTTGGCCCTAATACGCTTGTAGCTTACCCAAGGGTTTTGGTTTTCAATTTTCTTTTTCTTTCTTTTTTCCTTTGGGGTTCCCCTTTCAGGTTATTTTTCTATAAATGTGCGCCCATCACTGCCTTCTCAGACTTATACTATAATGGCACATCTACTTATTCGTCAGTTATCTCACCCTATTTTGAGTACTCGTCCATCACTGCCTTCTCGAATTTATGCTATGACAGTGTACCCTATTTCTCATGCACTCGCCTCTTTTGGGTGCTTTCTAAGTTGTATGGTTTTGACGCGCTCCTCCATCACTATCTTCTTGGACTTATGTTAGGAGGCCATGTTGTATATGGCGAGCGGCTTTTATGATATGCCTAAGCTCTGAGCTTGCTTTACTTTTATCTCTCCATGGGAATGTATGTGTAGATAGGACAAGACTTAGGTCACCTTACTCGCTCAGCTTCCTTTCTATGTAGAAGATAATTTTCTTCCTTAGCTGGTACTAGGTCTTAGGTCCTCTTTCATGGTTTTAGCATTTTGATTGAAGGGTGTACTTCTAGAATACATGTAACCTCTACGAATCTGAGGAGATCTTCAAGTCGTCCAACCCTTCGGGCGGATCTTCCCTAGGCGTTACAATCTCTACCTAAGGATAACTATAGATAATACTTTGGTAGTTTTGCTTAATGGATTAATTGGTTAGGTGTATGACTTACACTCATCATTCATCTTTATTATTGTTTATTACTATTGTTAAATCTGACCTAGCAAAAGAAACAAAGATGAAGGAAATGACAAAGAAAGAATTTAATGTTTTATTTATAAGTTTTGATGAATGACATTGCCCCAAGTTGGGCTTGGTTGAGTTTCTTATTTCCCTCCCTACATGGAGGGGGATACCTGTGGGACAGCTGTAGGAGCTTGCCCATGGTGTTGAGGATATGAGGTTTATTGTAGGCACATCTTGGTGCTTTTCCTTTGGATTGTGTCTAGTTTTTACCTTGTCAAGGTCACGATTAGACTGATCTTGACTTGACTCTTCAGACGTGCCCTTGGAGGCTCTATTTCCTTGTGATAACTGTATCAAGCTTTCATTTCTTCTCAGAATATGGCCGTCATTGTCTTATCGACCAAGGTATTCTTGTATGTCCTTGGTGGGCTTTTTCTTCACTGTAGGATCCAGAGGCTTGGGCGGAGAGCTGACTCTCACATGGTTCACTTGAGGGTGTTGGTAGAGAGTGTTCAGTGTGCAGGTAGCTTGCAATGAGCACATCTGTCGGTAGAGAGCATTGACTGCAGTCTCTAGGTCATACCAGTCTTTGTTGTTGTACTTATCATAGACTGGTAGCAGGTCTTCTGTATTATTCATGTCATACCAGTATACGACAGCATACTCGGCATAACCTAGTAACACATCCTCTAGGTCCTATGCTTGGGTAGGCTCATCTTGTATCAGTAGTGGCCCTTGGCTGATGTAAGCTATGGTACCTTCGATCAGCATTTCTTGGACTCGTTGGCTGTCCCAAGTGTCGTCATCCTGGTCATTGTATTTGTCATAGACCGATTCGCCTATTTTATTTTCCTAGAATTTATTTAAGTCCACTGTTGACGTGCCTAGCTCCTTTTCATCCTTAGGATTTGTTTGCACGCATTCAACAGTTACCAACTCAGGGATTATTACTCGTCTTCTTCAACCTCCATGTAGGTAGTTGAATAGTTGGGCAAGGGCTCTTTACTCCTTTCTAGCATTCCAAAAGTATGGTTGAGGGGTGTTGGGAGTGGTTCTTGGTCTTTACCATCAACTTCATGGTAGCTCTACAGTGGTGGGACAACATGGTAGACCTTTTGATTCTATTGTTGCCCTTGTAGTTGCCCCTGTTGGACGTACACTTGGTGAGTGGGAGGTTGCTAGTACTAGGGTTGCTGCTGCTGTTGATATTGTTGGGGCTGTTATTGAACTAGTTGTGGCAATGGTTGATGCTGGCATTGCCCCGGATGTAGTTGTGGCTGATAGTGCAGTGGCTGCCCTTGGTATGGCACCGACTGTACTAGCTACTCTTAATGTTGGATTAGTAGTCCTGAATGTCCTTGATGGATGGAGACCTGGGTCATATTGCCTGTAATCCCTTCATATGATTAGCCTATGGTCTTCTTCGGGCCCTTTCCTTCATACTCCAGGAAGTGTAAGTCCTTCCTGTTACAGAGGACTCTTGTAGCTCTGTCATACAACTGGGAGCATGTGCTAAAGTTGCCCATCAGTAAGTCCTCTCTTAGTGTCCTAGTGGTGTTTTGGGTGATGACTTCAACCGTTTGCTCTTCATGGATACGACATTCTGATCTGGTAGCCATGTCCCTCCATCGACTGGCGTATGTGGCTAAATCTTCATCCAGTCTCATCTTCTCAGCAAGAAGGTCCGCAATGGTGGGCTTGTGCTGGATCCAGTAGACATATTGTTGTAGGAATTTGTCCAGCACAATCTTGAAGTCACTGAGGTCGCATGCCGTAGGGGTGTTAAACCATCTCAACACTTCTCCTTACAAGCTCTTGAAGAACAGACAAACAGTCAACCCATTGTCGTGTTGATAAGGCAAGGCATCCATAGTGAATGTGGTCAGATGACTTCTTAGATCGCTTGTCCCATCATACCTTGGCATCTTGGGTAGCTTAAATTTGAACCATAAGATGAAAGGAGGGAATCTTGATGTGTCAAAGCTGACTGACGCCTTAGATGTAACCCTTGCTTCCACTAGTACTTCTGATATCATCTTTTTAACATCCAACCCTGGAGTGACAGACTGTCCCTGGCCTTGGTACCTTTAGAATTATTGAAACTGTTGTTGCAATGAGGTGTCGTGTTGAGGAGGGAAGAAGGGCTGAGCCATTGTATAGGATGGTGGCATCGATTGGGTTGCCCCTAGGTATGGATTTGAGTGGTAGCTTGGTGGGATCCATATAGTTTGTTGGCTAGAAGCAAGATATGGAGCAAGAGATTGTGTAATTAGGTCATGAATAGGGAAATTAACTGGTGGGCTCGATGGCATTGTATGTGTATTTCCCATGTGAGGGGTGGCTAATGGACCCTAGTGATAGTTTAAGGGAGAGCGTCCATGGGTGTTTAAAACTTGTGGGTTTGAGAGGTGATAGTGGGCCATGGATTGAGCTCTATTGATTCCCCCTTCAGGTAATGTGTGTGAGTAGATGGTCAATGGGGTATTCCATGATTGGGTATAGCTCCTCCCTCCTCTAGCTTGTTCAGCCGACTGACTTCTGTATAGGCTTGAAACGTTGGGCCCGTATCGACTTATTGGACTGCTTGTTTGACTCATGCTTGACGTGTCAGAGTTGTTGCTGTGAGAATAGTATGCTTCTGACATTGTTGACCGTCCTTCCTTTTGTGGCTCTTCTCCACTGTAGTAGTTACAGACTCTTTAAAAGAGAGAGGAATTATAGACTTCTTTAAAACACTACTTTTAACCTATTATAAGTGTAGACACCCCAATTTTGAGGTCACTTGGTAGCAAGCTCCTCCGGATGATGCTCTGATTGCGACCACCAAAACCCTAACCTACTCAAGCCCAATTAGGCCCATGCTAGCCCACTCTGACCCAATTAAACTTGAAACCAAACAAATGAAATTAAATCCACTTAAAATCCATTTAAAAACCCACTTAAATTTAAAACCCATTTAAAATCCAATAAAACCCTAATTAACTAAAATGAAATTAAATCCACTTAAATCCATTTAAAACCCACTTAAAATCAATAAAAATCCTAATTAATCAAATAAAAACCCTAATTAAATAAAATCCAATTAAAATCCTAAATCGATCCAAAAACCCTAATTAAAACATAAAACCTAATTAAAACACAAAAACCTAATTAAAACACAAAAGCCCTAAATTAAAACCATAAACCCTAATTAAAAACCTAAAAAGCAAAACCCTCAATCCGTAAAAATTCCAAAACAAAAACAAAACAAAAAAAACCAAAATAATTAAAGCCTAATTTAAAACAAATTAATTAAACCTTAATCATGAATTTAACATAAATAAAAGCCCAAAATTAAACCAACAAAGCCCAATTGAAAACCTAAAATTAAAACCCTAAAATTCCAAAATAAAAATCAAAAGAAAAAAACCTAAACGAAAAATCAAAACCCTAAGCCCATTAAGCCCAACACTATTTTATTCAAAAATGTAATTCAAAACTTTAGAAAAAGTCAAAAATAATTCCTGCGACCCTAATTTTCCGATGAGCAATCCTGAGGAATCCAGAGCAGATATCAGCCTCTGTGATCCTTGGCCAACTTCCTTCGACCCACGCGCGTGATCTCACAGTGCCTAATGGCTGAGGAGGAGGATTGAGGGCTCTAGAAGGCCTCACGGGAGTATAAAGCTCACCTCGCCGTCAAAGCTTGAGACCCTCAACAGGAGAGAGAGATTCACGACCCTCCAACCACTCCCCAGCAATCCAAAGTCCTCTCCTCCCTACACCCAAACGAGAAGGACATCCATGCCATCTTTTCCACCCTATTCCACAGCTTAGAAGCCATCGCTGTCAACCACTAGAGCATCGCCGAAACACCGCCGCTGCCACTGAAGATCGCCGGAGAGGACATTTCACCCACCAGATACCCCTCTTCTTCCTCTATTCATTTCTGAGCATGCCCCTTAAGACCCACTAGGCCCCTGGAACACGCCACGACGGAGCAACGCTTCTCGTGTGCCGACATCTACACTTCCGGTGGTGGGTTCACCACCACCGACGAGGCTCTGAGCCTCTTGACCTCAGGTGAGGCTCTCGTAAGCCTCTCCTCCTCTTCTCTCCTCCTTCTCTGGTCACCCTCCGCTACAGAGAAGCCCTTCCGTCGCCGTAGACCAGCCACATTCGCCGTTCGCCGTCGAAGATGCCCCTGAGTGCATGAGGCCACCTCACTGCGTGCCGATGGCCCAGGAACCTCCGCGTACCTCCCAGGAGCTCTCCCATGCTGTCGTGCCCCTGCCCGAACCTCCGCAACAACCCAACCACCTCCGCCGTTCCCATCATAGGAGACGATGGTGGGAGGAGCGTTCTAGAGCACCTCAAAGCTCGCCATTGCCCCTCCGAAGCCTCGCTGTGGCTCCCTAGAGCATTCCCTGCTCTATCTGCGCCGTTCCAGCCCCCGGAGCACCACCACGTCGCACCGTCATCGTCTCCATCGCTGTTCAGTGCACCTCGCCAGAGCGTGAGGTGGGGAGGAAGCCTCAGTCCTCCCCAGCCTTGCCCAACCATCCAGAGAAGATCGCCGCGCCACCTCAGAGCTTCCCCAGCCATCATTGGGCCCCCTTCAACCGCTGGGTCACCGTCCAAGACTCGCTAGAGGGAGAACACCGATGATCCTCTGGTGATCTTCGAATGAACTTATTTTGGGCCCAAGCCCATTAGTTTGGGTTTATTACTTTTAAGTCCACAGTTTATTACATTTACATCCTTTTTTATTGCATATGGGTCCAAACTTTTATATTTTAGTCCTTGTGGTTTTAAAATTCATTTGTTTCTTTTATTTTATCTGTGGATTTTGCTTGTGACCTCGTGAATGTTTATTTTTTAATTCATAACACATTAATGCATGTTTTTTTTATCACATCTAGGTCCCTAGAACATAATTTCTTTACATTTAGGTCCAGAACATTTGCATTTATCCCCTGAAACTTTTTAAAATAAGTTTTCTATGTGAAATTTGCATTCTAAACCCTGAGGATTATAAACATTACACTCTTCATCATTAAAAATGAGTTTTATCACATTTAAGTCCTTAACATATACATTTAGCCTGCTGGAATCTTTAAGATGATTTTTCTCTAGGAAATTTGCAGTCTGAGCCCTAAGATATTTAAAAATCACATTGACTACTATTAAAATGGAATTTCTTTATAGTTTGGTCCTAGACTTTTGCATTAAGCCCCCAGAACTTTAAAAAATGAGTTTTCCTTGCACATTTTGCATCCTAGACCTCAAGAAACATCATAATTGCACTGACCAGCATAAAATTTCACTTTTTATCACAATGAGGTCTTGAAATTTTGGCCCTTAGATTATTTATAAATCCATCATTTAGGGTTTTATGTTTTCTTGCATATTTTGGGACATTTTTCACTCATTACATCTCATATTTTTCATTTAATCATTGATTCCATTTAAAAAATCATGTTTTCACTGAGATTTGATCAATAGTTTCACATTTTGGTCACATTAGCACTTATGTGTGAATTTTTCACTTTAGACCCTGACTTTTCAAGAAATTATCCAAGTGCAATCTTTACATCCCGGTGCCACATTGACTTTAGACCCATCATTTGCATGTTAGAATAGGGGTCATGAACATGTTCTTCATCCAGATTCTCATTCCTCTTTGTGAATTTTGCATTTTGGTCCTTATGTTTGTCCTTTATTGTGTTTACATCATTTTGTTGATTTTCTCCTCCATGTTTCTTGCAAATAACATCTTCTAGACATTTGGCACACATGTTGACACATTTTAGGCCATGCATCACTCCCATGCTAGCATTTATCATATATGGCCAGAGAAATGACCAAATTGCCCCAGTGCTTCCAATTCATGAGCATGCATCTCAATCTTTGCACTCAGTCTGGCATAGTCCATGTCTAAGTTATTCTTTAGTGTTTTTACATATTTAGGCACTTATCCATGCATTTCATATCCATTCTCCTCACATTTGTATCCCTATTTAGCGAGCCGGCATCTCATGCCTTTCCTTCGTGGGTTTCTTTCATCACTTTGTCTTTAGAATTTCTTATCCAATATCCAATTTGTTTTGTTTTAATCCTACATTTCAGATTTTTGATTTGATTTGGATTTCATCGCTTGAGGGCCGACATTGTCCCCACTATGGATTATTTTCCTGTTTTTGATTTTCATGACTTTCTCCATGATTCCGATTCACATTGTCTTCAGAGTTTCTTATCCGATATCCGATTTGATTGGCATTAATCCTACATTTCAATTTTTTGATTTGATTTGGGTTTCATCACCCAAGGGAGAACATTAACAGGCCTGAAGGCCGACATTTGTCCCTACCACGGATTATTTTTCTCCTTTTTGATTTTCACGACTTTTTCATGATTTCGAGGACTCGGGTTGACTTGGCTTGTCATCTTTTTGATATCATAATGTTTTTCAGAAGCATTCTTTAACAAAACCTCATTATTTCATGTGATTTTGTCATTTCATGTGGATTTCTTCGCAGTTTTCTCACACTGTCTTGCACATCCATCCAGTCTTGTCATGCCATACGTATTAGCATGATTAAAGCATGATTCAGGTTTAGCAAACATCCATCTAGCCTTTAGCAAGCAATTAGACTAGAAAGACCGAGTTTCTCGGGCGTACGAGGGTGCCTAACACCTTCCTTGTGCGTAATAGGAATCCTTACCCATCCCTTGGTTAGCAGACATCCAACCTTCACATATGCACCTTAGGCATTCATCTTTTTTGTGGTTTTCCTCGTCTTTCCCTTAAAAGACTAGGTGGCGACTCCTTTTCTTTTTTTTCTTTTATCCTTCCTTACACCTTCGCCATCTTGGCATAGCTGTGATCTCCTTCCCTTCGGCACGGCTCTGCGCCGAGACCTCCTCGGGTAGGTATGGTCACAGAATTGGCGACACCATTGGGGATAACGAGATTCCGACTTTCAGGTTAGTCTTTCTCGCTTGCTTTGGCTTCATAGGTTTGATTGTATCCTTTGTCTGTGATTGTTTTCTTACTTAGCATGCTTCTTGCACTTTATTTCACACATTTGCTCTGTCACTGCACACACATGCTATATATAATGCCTTGATGTGATGGATGTTTTCCTTTTCACAACCATGATGCCACGACACTAGCACATGCCTTGATCATGCCTTTTGTTTGTTGTTTGCTTGCTTGCTTGCCTTGCTTGTGTGTTTTCTTCCCTTTTTTGCACTTGACATGCCTAGGAGAGTAGAGACATGTTTGTTTCCCCCTTCTGGTTAAAATAAAACACACAAACTCA
>JAMKQA010017807.1:0-25779 GCA_024699735.1 Posidonia australis | reverse complement strand
TGCGTAACAAGGATCCTTACCCGCATTCTGGTTATTTCGTAGACTTGTCTTTGTTGTTTTTTTTGCATGATTTTTCGTGTATATGGTTTTCCTTGTCTTCCATAATAGATTAGGTGGCGACTCCTTTTATTTTGCTTTTTCGACGTGATTTTTCCGACCGATTTTGCATTCTTCTTTTTTGCGGAATCTCCTCGCCGACATGGTTACAACAAGTCTCAACAAAACTAGAAGGTAGCTAAAACCACATAATCGAATGCCAGTTCTAGCTCAAACCAAGCACACACAGTCCCTCAAAACCAGTTGCGTCACCCTAGCCACAGGTGACCGACCTAGCCACAAGCAGTCGACGAGGCACCAACCTTGACCCTACTGCACTACCATGGTGAACCACCCCACACAAGAGTCCACCCACCACGGCCTTGCAGGCCTCACAATCCATGACCCTACAGGTCGCACAAACACGTACGGGGTGCATCCACACGATGCCCCTTAGTGTCTGAACACTTAGGGACTTACAACCCCAAGCCCAGCCAACACTATGTAAAGAGGGTGGACTGGTCTCTTTCACTCAAGTCATACAATACCTCAAAGAGTCATAATTTTTTTCACCCATGCCCGTCATCGACAACCACGCTGTAGAGTAAGTACCAATTTCATGAAGGCCTCATACCCCCATCAGCTATGGCCCTATCGTCACATGGAAAATCCTTTTCAAAACATGCATTTCTTTTCTAAAATCATTTCTGAAAACATTTTCACTACAAGAATCCATCCATAAAAATTATTTCCAAAAATCATTTTCTCAAGAATGTTTTCAAAACATTTTCAAAACTCATTTATCCAAACACTATAAAATTTCGTACCACAAGTCACACGAAAATGTAAAGAAATCACAAATTCTACATTTAGACGATGCTGCTGAATACCTATTTTAGTACACTACACCAGAAACATTCAACTTTTATTCCCATAGTCAAATATTAACCTTAAAGATTATTTTAAGTGTTTCCCTAATAATTCTAATGTTTATTCTAATCATTATTATGCCACGATTGTCTGCAAGCTTAATATATTCTTATACAGCCTAAAGTTATTACAAACAAGCCCCTAAAGGCTTAAGTGTAATTTATATAAACCTAGGGGTTGAAAAGTAATTCCTCAAGGATTCCTATCCTAGGAGAACTATGGGAAATGCGAAAATTGGATATCTACAAGGGCGTTGTGTTATTTGAGTCAGTGAGGGGTGTGCTATTGTTTGAACCCGAGAGGGGCATTGTATTGTTTGAAACCATGTGGGGCATTGGGTGGTTGCACCAGTAGGTGGCGTTGTGGTTTTAGAGTTGGGGAGTAGTGTCGTATTGTGATATGATTTTTTGTTTCACTGATTAGAGGCTCAATGTCTGTGTGGCACTCCCCAATGATTGTGGACTTGATTTGGCAGGAGTGGCTATTTCAAGTATGCATAAATTTTGAAAAGCATGCATATGGTTTTAAAGAAAGAAATGATTTTGAAAGAGATGAAAGTGGTTTTGAAAGGAAAAAAAAGGCTTTTATTTAAAGGCATGTTTTCTAGTACTTGCTGTTGTAGGGCAAGATTGTGTTGCTCCGCTATGGTGTTGTGGCATCCATGAGAGGTGCCAAAGTGAGTGTTTTGTAGGGGCAAAGAGTTCTGGATGCGGCATGTAAAAGTGATGCTAGGATGGTGTGGGTTTAGTGGGTGCGTGTGCTGGATGACCTTTCAGTGGTCACTTATACATGTTTTGTGGTTGTTTTCTCAGGTGCAGTATCGGATGAGTTTGCTAGTGTGCTCGGAGCTAGAGCTAGTCAACCACTCATCAGGGAATCTAGGTATGTAATTAGTTAAATTATTTCAATTATTAGAATTTGAGTTTATATTGTTCCTTGTTGGATTTAGTTTAAGATTTATGAGGAAAAAAAATGGTAGCTAGATTTTGGGTAGTTGTTTGGGTCAAGTCATTATAAGTGGTATCAAAGCTTTAAGTTACCTAGGAGCACTAGCCTAGGGAAGTCTGGTCGATGGTTCCACAAATAAGACATCTGCGCCTATTTTGGGTGATCTTTTGGTTGGGCGGAGTGTGAAGCTACTGTTGCCGTGTGAAGGCGGCTCGCTTAAGTTCTTCAACTCCGTAGGGTGTGGATTGGGTGCGGTCCACTAAGTATGTGTGGATGGAGCATTGTGTTGCTTGTAAGGATGGTGGTGGTGGCCTTCAGGACAAGGTACAGTGTTGGTGTGTAGGGTTGGAAATCTTGCTCTTTGTGGGTGGCCACATGAGCCTTGTCGTATGGGATGGTACATGTCTACAGTGCGTAATGGTTGGGCTCGTTAGTATGGATACTTGAAGATACACTGAATTTCTTTAAGGGGGACACACTGAATTTCTTTAAGGGGGTTAGATACCCCATGTTAACTAACCAAGGAACGTATATACCTTGACACTATCAGTGGTTGGACTATTTGGTGTTGTTTTGGAGGGTGAAGTGCAGTAGTTGATTGTCCTCTACGAGGCTCTCCATGATCCTTGTTATTTGTTGATTGTTGTTTATTGTACCTGTTATTGGTTGTTTGCCATTGCTTGTTAGTCATTGTTTGTTATTGTTTGTTGGTCTATTATTTTGTTGTTGTTGCTTGTGGGGAGGATGTTTGTAGCTCCGTCCTCCTACCATCGCATTTGGGTGAAGCGTGAGGCTACTCAAATGAGTGTCGTTGTTGCTTTTGTTATTGGTGGTCTCTTGCTTGTTGTGGATTGTTAAGGTTTTGGTGTGGAGGATGCTTGGGATTCCATCATCATGTGGTTGTGTTCTAGGAGACCTTGTGAGTCCCAGATATGTGTTGTTGGTTCTAAGCTACTTGAAGAGTCCCCAGGTAGTTGTTTGTTTGATTGTTGTTCTTAGGCAACTTGGTAAGGTCTCCAGATGGTTATTGTGGTTCTTAGGCAACAGTGCCCTGGTGGGGTCCCAAATACAAGCTATTGTTCTAGGAGATCTCATGAGTTCCCAGATGTGTGTTGTTTGTTTTTGGTAATCTGCTAGATTCCTAGATGCTTGTTGTCTGCTTGACTGTTTGCCTGCATTTGGGTGGCTTGGAGAGTCCCCATATGGTTGTTGCTTGTTTGATTATTGCTTCTCAGATATTGTCTCCGAGTGCACTAGTGGAGTCCCCAAATATTTGGGGTTGTTTGGCTGTTTCTTCTTAGGTGACATTGGTGGGTCCCCACATTGGTTGCCGTTTCTTGGTTGTGGTTCGACTGGCTCGATGTCATTCGATCAGTGGAGGTTTTCTATAACGACCCCCAAGTCGCTACCACAAAACCTGGCTACAAATTTTCATTTAATTATTTATTTTATCTTTATTATTGACCAACAATTACACTAATGATGTAACTAAGGCTAAGTACTCTCAACAGGAAATAAAACTAATAAACAACAGAAATAAACTAAACTAACACTCACATGGATCCCTGATGTGTGGTGGCGTGACTCCTCCTTTATGCACTAGCAACCAACAGCTACTATCCGGCACCTGTCAAAACACACAAAACAAAGCACACGTGAGTGACCACTCAATGGTCACCTAGCACGCACCCCACCTACAAACTCGGCAACCTATGCCAAGGGAAACCAAGCACAAGCATCACACCTGGATGTCGACAAACCAAAAAGGCAATCTACCGACGCTCAGCACACAAGCACTGACATCCCTCTCAGATGCTGCAACACCAAACCAGGTAATCTACCCCTACCTGGCAGGCCACAAAATCACAAAACCATGCCTTTAAAACCATTCTTTTCTTTTCCTTTGCAAAATCATGTGCGTGCACTTTTAAAACCTTTTATGCATGCCCAAGAAAGCTACTCTTGCCATCTCAAGCCCAAAACAACACTAAAAGCACAACTACGGAGACTCTGCTCTACACAACATGTTCCCCTCTGGACCCAAACACACACCAAGCCATGGAGCCTCTTCTCCCAAAACAATAGAGCACTACTCCCAAACATTGCGCCTTAATAGGCGCCAAAACCATGGCCTCTAATAGGCCCAGAGCCTGATTTTCCAAACCAGGACTTCGCACAAACAGTGTGTCGAACTGCCCGACACCAAGCAGACAACACTAGCCACAAGCAGTCCATTGAGGAGCGACCACAGTGTCTGCATTGCCACAGTGAAGCTACCCTGTGTAAAAGTGATCACCGTCCCACGATTTTTCCACCTGGAGAACCCTCAACAAGCCAACCCCTCCTTCGAAAGGCAGTCCTGACTCTCAAGACGCTACCAGCTATAGGGCGCGCGTCCCACCCGCACTAGCCACCACAGGGTACGCCTCCTCACGGCACCCTCCACATGATGCTCAGAAAGGAGTCTCATACCGCCACACCCGAGCCTCAGTGCTCATAGCGACAGTAGAAGTATCATACCTCCCCGTCATACCACGAAACACCTCAACCCGCGGATCTCAACCTCAGCCCTACAAACAACAGTAAAGGAGTGTCTTACCTCCAAGATTTGACGAACACTCACCTCAGTCTGTTGGTCCCCAACACAAACAAAAAGCATCGAAAAACTCTTTCCAAAACCATTTCCAAATCTATACTCTTTTCTTTTCAAAACTCTCTTTTGGGAAAACCCTTTTAAAAAACCATTAAATATCCTTTAAAACTCAAGCAATATTATGCCGAACAGTGACACGGAAAACAAAGGCTGAGAAACCACAAACAAAACACAGCCTTGGCAGCTCTCCTGTCAGGCCGAGGCAAAACCACCTTGGGAGCGTCTGGGTTCATGAGCACTACGCTCAACCAACGACCACAACTGAAGAAAACACCAATAGCAAAGCAAACACAACCTGAACTCCACCTTCTAGCGCCAAGTGTAAGACACCTACTAGCTCGTGTCCCTCAGGAGCACAGCCAGATTGGCTCAAACACTTGGAATAGTGCCACTGAATACTCCATTCAGTGCACCGTACACAAAACCACACAAACCCTAGACCTAGGGACACTATCATTATCCCTAAAGTCCAATCTAAATCAACTGGGGAAAACCTATTATTTCTAAATCATTTCATCTTTATTCTACATATACCCCAGGTGGAATCTTGCTAATTCGTTTTTAGGCAAACCCTAGACCATTCTAATGATTACCCTAATCATTTATGCCATTATATTTATCTCCCCAAGATTAATATATACATACATACATACTTATACACACACACACACACACACCCCTAGGCTCAGGGCACCAGATCGGCAAACCGAAAAAACCACTCGATCGACTGAAAACCCCTAATTCAGCAAACCGAAAACGTTCGGTCGATCGAATTAGAAATTTTGTCAACACCCAAGACTCCAAGAACGGCAAACCGAATAAATTCAATCAATCGAATCAGGGATCAAGGGGACAATCTGCAATAAAAACGGCATACCGAAATAATTCGGCATGCCAAATCAGGCGACTGCAAGGTAACCCAAAATAGGACCCAAAGTCCAATCCTGCGAACTACCAATCCAAACCATGCAAACAATATATCAAAATGAAGATCTCAACGAGATCTTCCAAACCAGACAAACAACACCGAGATCCATCAAGTGGATCTCGAGAAAACAACAGAAAACACAAGGAGGACACAATTCGCCCTAAGCCATAAATATGGCCATAAATGGCCCACAAATGCACAATAAATTCTATAAAATTTACTACAATTACTAGCACACTAACATGCACCTATGGTATAAATTTGGATTCAAAATAAAATCTATAGGGTGCGTACCTCCACCGAAGACACAGCGACGCGAGACAGACGACGACTCTCCTCCTCCAACCACGAGCTGCTCCTCTCCTCCACGCGACGACGATAGCACGACAACGGCTTCATCCTCCTCCTCCCGACCATCGCCCTCTCTCTCTCTCTCACAACCCTCTCTCCCTCCCGCCTCCCCTTTCTCTTTCCTCTCCCTCTCCCCCGCGCGGGAGGAGAAGAAGAAGAGGAGGAAGGGGTGGGGGTGGCACCTAGGGAAGAGAAAGAAAGAAAAGAAGGAAAGGAAAGGAAAGGAAAGGAAAGAGAAAGAAGGGAAGGAAAGAAAAGAAGCCACAAGCACGAAACCAAACCACACGACCTTCCACGTCCATGTGACTTGTGCCACCAGGGATCCGCCACGAAACCTCCATGGCCCAGGAGAAACCCACAAAACTCCTATGAGGGCCAACACAGCAGCCGAACCACACCTCACCAAAAGGCTAGAAACCCACAATCCAAGCGTCAGACACTATTGAGAACGTGTCTCACCTTAAGCATTGGGACCCCCAAAGCTTAACACACCTGAATTTCACCTTAATTATCTGACCAAAGCACCACTCCTAAAACCTGGGTCGTTACATTTTCTCTAGTGTGCTTCCTTCTAGGGTATCCTATTGTGGATGCCCGGTTTGTTACTGTTCGGGGTGTCCCGATGGGATATCAAGTTTGTTTCTTGTTTGTTCTCTATCGTGGATGGGTCAAATGGCGTGGTACTATTCAACTTGTGGAGAATCATTTTCCCGTATTCTTCTTTGAGGTAGTTTTAACCAGGTTATGCATCAAAGTAGCGTAGTGGAGTCTAGTGGCAGCCTACTAGTGCCTAGTCATCCTAGTGTTTGGCATGTCTGCCTGGGGAACTCAGCATGTTTTGTGGTACTAGGAGACACTTTTGGGTGTTGTGGTTGGAGATTTTACGTCCGAAAGGGACTCCCAACCATGGAGTGGTGGTGTTTGGCTTGGGGGAAAGCCATGTTTGGGTGATGTTTTGGACCATGATGGGGCTAAGTAGCTTAGTAAGGCATATTTTTTCCTGATGGTCCTTGAAGTTTTGATTGGGCACCGGTGTGCTAGTTGCCTAAGGGCACGAGATGGACATCTAAAGTTACCCTCGATCCTATCTCCTTAGAATTTCAAGGAAGAAATTCCTTTAAGGAAGTTACGATGTAACATCTCGAACCTTGACCTTCTTACTTAATCATGATTAATAATAATTAATTAATGATTAAATTATTTTGGTAAAGTTGGTTGGCTATGGTGTGGTGAACCGTGGATGTGTAGGGTTAGAGATGGAATGATGCCAGATGTTGTTGTGTCGTCATGATCCCAATTCGTGAGTTATTTCATGATTTTGGGTGTTTGAGGCATTTCCTCCTTCTTTAGGGGTGTTTGTGCAAAATTTGTGCAAAAAAGTTTAATAAGCAATGGTACAGAGAGAGGGAAGGAAAGAAGGGTTTGAGGGGAGTTGAGAGGTGGATAGCGGAGGAGAAGAGAAGAAGAGCCGAGGGAGGGAGGAGGTGCTGCCGGAAGAGAGTAGCTTCGTCGATGATCGGAGACGACTCCGAGGCTTTGGTAAGGAGGAGAAGCTCGTCGGAGAGGCTTGGGTCACCAGAGTGCTCTAAAGGCACATGTCCTGCTCTCTCTCTCTCACACACATTTATGTGCTTTGGATTTTAATGGCATAATTGATAATAAATTATGATAAAATTATGGAAAATGATGGAAACGATGTGGATTGGTTGGATTACATGTGTATGAGTGGATCATGCCATGTTATGTGATTATTGTGGGTTTTTGGACGGAATTATAGATTTTGCTACAGTGCGAACAATGTCCTCCCTGACTTTGTGATTTTATTTTAGGAGCTTTGCTTAATGGATTTGATTGAAATTTGTCCCATTTGATAGCACGCTTAGTGTATCATGTTTAGAGATTTTTGTATGATTTGTAAATCACCAAAAATGGGTCTACTAAAGGCTCCCATTTCGGCGATCAAGTTTTGGGACGAACGACAAATTTTCTGAATTTCATTTGGTTTAGCATACCAAATCAAGGATTTTCGGTGTATCGCCTTGGTTCAACATGCCATTTTGGTTGTCTGATTTGCCTTGGGTCCCTGGTTTGGTATCCCGAATGGGTCCGGTATACCAAATTGTTTCTTTGGTTTGGGACCTGTGTGTTGGCTCGATCAAGCGAAAGATTCCGGTCTGCCAGCTAGACCTTGAACCTCTTTTAGGGTTTCGAGGGTTGATATATATATATATATATATATATATATATATATATATATGGGTGTTAATCTTAATGAGGTAATTAATGGACACACTAATAATTAGGATAATCATTAGAATGATTTAGAGATTACCAAAAAGGAATTAATAAGAAATCCCAGAAGTGTGGATGGGTTAAAAGACTATATGACTTAGATGTATTAAGTCCCTTCCCCGATGGTTTAGAAAGACAATAGGGAGCATGACATTGTCTCTAGGTCGAGTGTTGGTTGTGTAGACACCCCGATTTTGAAGCGGCTCGTAGGTGAATTCTCCTGAAGATGTTACATTGGATGCGGCAAGCATAACCACTTTTGAACCCTATTTGACATTTTAATTAGCCCGAGATCATCGCACAAACCACGAACATAAGCCCATGGTCCAGTTAACAATTCAGGCAGCTAAGTGGAGAGCACCAAGTTGGAGCACCAAGTTGGAGCACCAAGCTAGCGCACCAAGTTGGAGCACCAAGCTGGCGCACTAAGTTGGCACACCAAGTAGGCGCACAACCACTTTTTAGAGTGCTGGCTATTGGCTTTCCATATTCTGTGCTTGTAACCTTCCCTTGCGAATATTCCTCTACGAATTTACGCAAGGTTGTTGAGTTTTCGAGGCTCTTAGCATCCGAAGGAGTTACCTCTTCATTCTCTTTTAAAAGCCATCCATAAGCAACATTTCTTCTCTCTTGGCAACTCACCCACTCTTAGCAACCAGTGCCCTTGCCTTTTAGAGCATTCCCTTGCATCCCTGAGCACTCCCAATCATGTCCAAAGCAGCAAGGAGGAGATACCTTGAGCCATCCAAGGAGGAGACACCATAGGTAAGGTAAGTTCCTTCACTCATCTCCATAAGGATTTTACATGATATTCTGGATAGAACCTGCAACTAGGCCGATATATTGTCTATATAGTGATGTTCTTTCGTATCTATTTGTGTTATTTAGGATGTTCATGATACTCCTTTCCATATTTATTGCTTCTTTGTCATGATGGTTTTGCACTGTGTGATCTCTGTTTTAGCAATGAATCATAGTCCTATGTAACCACTAGTTATGAATCATGAGTTGTGATGCATCCTCTTTGCATGCTTTATCCGTTCCTCATGCTCCCGAAGTCAACCAAATCATTGCATGAATCCTAAAATCCATCATTAGTAACAGCAGTCCTTGTGAATCCATGAACATGCATGACTTGAGGAGAGAATGATTAGAGTGTTTTAATGCCTATTTATTTAACATGATTAAGTTCTCTAGCATCTAGGTTAATGATCTGAGTATTCAATAACCCAATTAGTTGCATACATCTGGCCCAGACTCTGAAATCAGACCACAGTCTGAAACCGGGTATCTGGGGCGCACAAACCTGGCACACCAGATTAGCGCACCAGCCTGATCAGGGTGCAGGCAGCCCATTTTGCATTATGATTCGCATGGCTTCTTGTTTGTTATGGACTTTGATTTTCGTGACGTTTGATCTCTAATATGCCATGTTCGGCTTTTCAAGACTCTCTGTGTAGAGTTCTTTTGCATCAGTCTATGATCCAAATCTAGGTAACATAGCTGGGATTCATTAGCTTTTATCAGTATAGGAGTTCTAGGGTCTTGTGTGAAGCTTTGCCCTTGAGCACAAGACCCATGTCATGGTGTTTTAGGTTTCCTCTTTCCTATATGACCTTGTGGAAGAGGGGGGAACTCACATGTGATCAGGTGTTTTAGATGTCCATAATGCATTTTCAGATGGTTTTATGCATATTTGCAAGATTTTATATCACTTTAGTGGCACACTTTTTTGGCATACCACAATAGAGCACATTGGTGGCGCACTAGTCTGTTTTCACTGCTCAATAGTAGCTTTTTGGCATGGCACTTAGCATGATTCTCGATTCGCTTTGCCTTTGATTTTCTTTGGGTGTCCTCCTGGATATATCAAGATGACTCTAGTCTGGTTTCATCCACATTTAAGCATGGTAGCATAGGTTTTGCATATAGCAAAGTGAGGACGTTAGCCACTCAGTATTGTTGGATCTGTGGTTACATCCGTGCAATATCTTTGCACTGGTGTTTGATCTACAACTTGGGTGACCTTTCTAAGTATTAGGACACACCCGACAGTCCCTTTACCCTTGTTTAGCATAAGGCACCACTTGCATGTAGCGTTGCATTGCATACCGCCCTTGGGCGTACAAAAAGGGCTAAAAATCCAACATTTCATATAAGTAAACAAGAAACCCATGAAAGACCGATTTCTGGGGCACACGAGGGTGCCTAATACCTTCCTTGTGCGTAACAAGGATCCTTGCCCATTTTTTCTGGTTCATGATTGACCTTTTTTATTGGTTGTATTGCATAGTTTTAATGTTTTAAAACGATTTTCCTCATCTCCCGTTTTTAAGTAGACTAGGTGGCGACTCCTGCATTTTTTATCATTGTTTTCACCGTTTTTGCCGTGACTTTGCTGGTCCTCGTGCATTTGGTCTTTCACACCACGCCCGAGGCTGTCACCGGCATGGTTACAGGAACTAGCGACTCCGCTGGGGATAACTAGATCCTGGTTTTTGTTTTGGGTTTTTTCTGTTTACTTTGGCTTTTCTCCCTATTTGCTTGTTTCCCATGCTTTGCTTTGGTTGTTTCTTTGTAATATAAGTTGTGTCTTCCTTACACGCATGCCTTTTATATAAGGGGTGTTTTCTTTTTACACATCTACTATGCCACCACTTTTGCACAAAATATGCGCATGCTTTTTGTATGTTGATTGATGATTGCTTTGGATGTTTTCTTCCCTTTTTATATATGCAATGTTTAGGAGATTAGAGACATGTTTTCTCTCCCCTTTTGGTTAATAAAAACATAAAAAAGCACAATTAATAAATAGGACGCAAACTAGTGACAAATTGCAAACTTTCCCCTAAGGTTTAACAAATGTGCAAGTAAAAGACTTAAAGCATATTTTGCATTCATCATATAGGACATGCATCTTTACATCTCTTGAGTCCACCTATATAGTTTGCGAAGGACATTTCCCAGTGTCTCATTCTATGGCTTTGTCGTGGGATGAAATATCGGTATGTCCCCCTTGTCCGGGGTCGTGTCGGTGTTAGTAGAGGGTACAACCTACTGCTTTGGCAGAAGACGAGGCCTCGAATGCACCACTCGTTCACTACCTAAGATTTGGCTAGGATTTAGAACGGGAACCTTTATTTTCTAACCTTAAGTCGGAGACCCATTGACCCCTGTGTGAACCCGTAGTAGATGGCTTGGTAAGACACTCTTAGATTGTGAGAGAGCGCATATTAGGAGCATTCATACATCTGCATTCATACCATCATAAGCACTGCATCTTTTCTAACTCGTTTCCTGTTTTTTGCAACACCATAGTACCAGTCAGAGTGCGAGTTCCTTAGCCAGAGCTCGAGGTTTTTCCTTTCACTAACACCCGATGCGACCCAGCTTTCGACCGCATCTCTCGAGTTATCCGTCGCTTTTGACTATAGCTCGTCCTAGGATTCATCCTCTTGTTCCCAGCCGCAGCCCAATTCGTACCCACTCGCGATTCGCTATGGTCCAGCAATTCAGTGAGCCTCTTTCCTCTGCTGTCCAGAAGGAGGTCCTGTTTCAACATACCCTTCCTTTGTATCTGTCCTTGTTATCACTGCTCCCTCCACTTTTGCCTTAGCATCCGGAGGACCTCCACCATCCCGATATTGTGTCCCTGTGGCTACTCTGCCATTGGGACCGTCATCTTGGTCATCTGCTGCCTTTGAGGCCCCAGTAGTTGTGTCTGTTTCCATGACCATTCCTCAGACTTCTTTCACTGCTCCTTCTCAGGACTATGTGTTATCTGACACCTAACTGACTACGGTTGTTTCTGTAGTAGCTTCTCCCTAGTTTGGACAACTGGGTTCTCAACTTCCTGACTCCTCGTCCCCTATTTTGCCTCCATCCTTTGGATCAACTAGTGATGATCCCATGACAGCGCAACTGCAACAAATGTCGGCCCTCATCCAACAGTTGCAGGGATTGGCACTGGTGCTCCAGCCCTTTTCAGGTTTATCCTCCCTTACTCCCGAGTTGCCTCTGCAATCGGCCCTAGGACCACAGATTGCACCCACTGCACCACCCCCACAATCGTCACCATCCCTCATCTCTCCGGTGATAAGGGTGTCGACATTGCCTTTTGTAACACCGCCACTACACCTATCACAGCATGCATCTCCAATATCTGGTGACCAGCCTTCTAGGCTGGTGGGAGAGCAACCCGTTGTGGGCATAGTACCAGGGGCCATTTCGGTCCAACAGCTCTTGCTCCCACATTTTGCACCTACTGTAGCACCACCCCCTGCCTTATCCTCACCCATGTACTAGACACAAGCTTCATTTTTTGTACCACATCACACAACACCCATGCACAAGTACATTGGCCATCCTACCGTAGCACCAGACGACGGAATGGTGGATCCGGAGGAGCCCTTAGGGGCAACCCATACAGTGTACGCGGCACCCGCATCGGCTGCACAATCTGCTACTGCGGTAGCTCCAGATGCTCTCCTTGCGAGGGTGAATGATTTGGAGCGCACACTCCGACAAGTGCAAAGCGGGGACCACGGGTCCTACCAATTCCGAGACCTCTATTATTTTCCAGAGGTGACTCTCCCAGCGAACGTTCAAATCCCGGAGTTCGAAAAATATAATGGTAGGTCCTACCTGATTTCGCATCTCAAAGCCTTTTACGGTGACCTTGCCCAGCCTCAAGCTGACGAAAGGTTGTTAATCCGCTTGTTCCAGAAGAGTCTTACAGGGCCCGCGTTGAAGTGGTTCACCTCCCTTGACATGGCCACCATCAGGACTTGGGACGACCTTACACAAGCATTCCTCAAACAGTATTCCTTTAACCTCAACCTAGTCCCGAAGTGCGAGGACTTGATCGCAATCAAGCAGAGGCCCCAAGAAACATTTGGGGAGTATGTTGGACGTTGGCGGTCCTTGGCTTCACAGGTCAAAGATAGACCCTTTGACGATGAATCTATTGAGATCGTGATTCGAGGAGCACAGCCAGCAATCGGGCCTTTGCTCAGCATTCAACCAATCACCACTTTTTCTGCTTTGCTTCGGGTGAGTGCCCGTGTTGAGAGTTCACTACGCGGCGGCATTTTTCCAGCACTCTCTGCATTTGCCAAGCAAGCCACTTCCTTACATAGTGGCGCTAGCAGCAGCAACAACAACAATAACCATAATGCTAATCCACCCAAGAGGCGGGACCCCTCCAAGGATACAGCCTCTTACATTAGATCCCCTACTGCATCGGCAAATGCCCATCCGCCCCTTACCACCAAGTAGTTTATGCACCCACGTCCACACCTAGAGCACCTCATGCATCTCACATCACTCCCACTACCACTCTAGTATACCCTACCCCACCAGTTGTGATGCGCCCACCATTGGCAGATCCGCAGTCGAGGCGGCAACGCCATGACAGGCGCCATTATACCCCTTTGGTGGAGCCATTGAGCATGGTGTTCCCTAAAGTCGCATCCCTTTTGAGGCTGCCTGGGATTTGCTCGCCACCAAGTCCACTTCCTGCATGGTATAATGCGAGCACGTTCTACAATTTCCATCGAGTCACAGACCACTCGATGGACAATTGTCTCACACTAAGGAACGCAATCCAGGACTTGATTGACCGAAAGGTCATCGTTATTAACACACAAGTGGTAGGCCCAGCACCCACATCAACAGCTGCACAAGCACCACCAGCACATCCTAACGTAGTTAACCAGCCATTACCTTAGCATTCAGCCCTAAGAGTCAATTTCGTCTTTCCTGTTAATTCTATCTGATCTTTTATTCGTCATACCAATCTTCTTTATGACGTATTCTCCCCTTTCCACGTTAGTTGTATTTATCCTTCCTCGGTGGTTCCAAGGAGACAATTAGTTTGATTCGCCCTACCGTTGAGACGGTCTCTGTTGTAGCTCCAAACCCCGTCTGCTTCGAGCCTAAACCCTCTAGTATTCTATATCGGGTTAACCAGTTCGAGCCAGTTAATTTCATTCCTCCCTTTGAGCGCGTTGGCCATTTGGCCACTTGTGGTGATCCCTGTTTGATGGTTGATAATTTGTGTCGCAAATGGGGATATGAGAAAGGAACCCCCTTGGGCGATACAACCAAGGAATCACCGAGCCAATCAAGGCTAAAGAATGGAGAGAGCATGAAGGATTGGGATACGAGCATCAGTACCGGCGGAAGAGATCCCTACGCTCCTATAAGTCCCCAAGGATGATCTTTTCCCGTGATTTGACTAACTTCACCAGTGCAGGCATCTTGAATTCAAACCAAAGTTCGTTCACAACCTCAATGTCACAGTCACTAGCAGTTTGGATTTATCCAAAAGAATTTTTCCAAAAAATGATCATTCAGAGTCAAAGCAGACCTGTGAGCAGTTTCAAAGTTGTACAGTTCTGTCAGAGTCAGAACAGTCTGCAGTGCGTTAGGTAGCAGCAGTACAATATCTTGTTCAGAAGGCAGACTCAGGAGCCTGACAGATGACACAGTTGAAGATTCGGATATTTTGTTCCAAGAACAATTGGAGGTGCTTGCGGAAGACTTAGCAGAGCACGACAAAATCAGGAAGGGGAAAACAGTTGTTTCACCACCATAGTCAGAATCACCAGGACCAAGCTTCAATTATGGTCCTCCAAGAATCGAAGAAAGTTTTCACTGGACCAATGATCGTCACCCATCAGCATCTCCAAACTGAAAAGTACTACCAGTGATCGTCAGCCACTCCTGTGCCTTGCAAAACATTCCATTGTAGGCCATGCATCTCTATGTTTCTTGTTTACTGCATCCGAACATCACATAAATCGCGTCATATGCATTATACTTTCTTTTCGTTTACACTGTAATCATAATATGAAACATTGGCATAACCATTGCCCGATGAGGAAATCGGGAGGCCAACCTTCTTAGGAAGAGTTGGTTCTCCTCATGTGTTACTACCTGTGTGACCTAGGAGGTAAGGGAGCCCGTATTCGTGGGGAAGTGGACGAAATGTACAAATTTCCAAGGGACCTATACCTCAAGAAGGAGAGAAAATGATAGGTCATGAGTGAGTGCGAGCAAAAAAAAAAGACATAGATATCGGAGCACAAAAGAAATAAGAAGATAGAAGTTGCAGGTAGAAGTCAGCTCCAACGAGAGAGGCATGCAAGATGACTCTATACCTTTCACATAACTTGGAGAGGAGTCGAAGCATACACCTATAAAACCCACATTTATAAAGGAACTAGCCACCCCTTTACATCAAAAAGAAAAGAGAGCCGCCACCCCTCAGCCTAAGTGTTTATTACCTCCAAGTAAGGGTGGGATAGGTCAGCATGCCTTTGAGGGAGTAAAAGAAAAATGAATTATTAAAAAAGTAGGTGTAGGGCCCTAGGAGTTTGGCATGGAGCCCATTTTATCCCGAAAGCCCATTGGTTGAGTGAGAGCCACCATAAACCCAAGGATCCAGGTAGCACCAAGTGAGTTGAGGACATTCTAGTTCCTTGTAGCAGGCAATGAAGGCTTCCTCGGTGCTGAGGGCATATCTTCTATAAACCATGCATACAGCTTGCTTCCATCTCATGAGTCTTGCATAAGTCATTTGGCATTCAGCAATCTTGACCGCACCACTATTGCATTTTGCATCACTTTGCAAATCGTTTGCCATTGTTCTAACTAGGGGCTTGCTAGCTACCCTTTGAGTTGGAATATTGGCAAAAAAGGGATCTTCAACCAAGGGCATGTTAACTGTTTTTGGTTGAAAATAGGTTTTTGACTAGGAGCATGTCAGCTGCCTTTCTAAGTCAAAAGGATCACTGGGACAGTACTACTTTTGGGAGCATGCAGATGAGGCTTTTCGCAAGCACTTCGGGATAAGCCTGTCAGTTGATGCAAGACAGAAGCATAGCTGTCACAGCACATGAAACTGGCTGGTGGCATGTATGACAATAGCCTGCAGGTCCGCCGAACTTCTTCCAAGGTGAGAGTAAGCTCTGTCTACCAAAAGCGAAATACATGGAAAGCAGGTTTCCAGAATCAAGCCACAGCGCATAACAAATGCCAATTTACCTCAACCTTGGCAATATTCAACAACAAGGAGGATATGCTTCAAGCCCGTAGTTACTCATGAACCTCGGCAGTTAATGCACCAAACCATGTTTGCAGAACATCGGAGAAGTGTTTTGGTGTCATCGTGGTTGGATATCACTGCGTGGAAAACATGATTTGGCCATTATAACAGTTATCCAGTGGGCTCCCGCCATATACCAGCAATGCAAATAGATTAATTTCCAAGGTCAAGAGTGCAAAATGGCCACGAAAATTGCATTTTTGCCCTCAACATTTCATAGCTTGCATTTAAAGACGAACTGCAAAGTGTCAAGAAAAGTAAGCACATGGCCTTCCGAAAATTCACCAAATGAGGTAATTTGCAGAAAACCCCCTGACACTGTGAAATTTGCAAACAGCCCACGTAGGATGCGACAAATCATATTTGAGTAGAAACTTGCAAACACTCAGCAGAATTTCAAATATCATAGCACAGCAGCACTACAGCCATCAAAAGTTTACCATATCAGGCTGATTTGCAACAAGGTTCCTCTAGTTTTGGAAGATTGCGAATATGCCCTAACTTTTTGCAAAACTCGCAAACAAAGCCAATTGAGATCGAACTTCAGCAAGGTTCCTTCATAGGATAACCCATTCATCTCAGCAAGAGCACCAGTAACCGTGCTATAGAGTCGACAGCAAGCACAATCACGGTTTTGCCCTCCAGAGCGTAATCTAAAGCCAGCTTCCTTCCTGAGGGGTAATCCAAGGTTCATCACTTTCTTTTTTCGGATTCTCGTACCGGGCGGATGAGATCCTTCTATCCCTTCCTTTTTCAGATTTTTCGTGGACGCGAAATCCTACTGCTGGACCTTTGATCGGGGCGATCAAAGTCCTTTCTGTACCTTTCCTTGGATTTTTGCGAGAGCGAAGTCCTGCTGTTTGACCTTTGACCATGCGATCAAGGTCCTTGGATTCTCTCAGGCACGAAATCCATTTGCTTGACTTTTGACAAGGCGGTCAAAGTCGACCTTTGACCGGGAGGCCAGGGTCATTTCTTTTCCTTTTTCCTCGAATTCTGGCGAGCGCGAGATCCTTTTGCTTGACTTTTGACCAGGCGATCAAAGTTGACTTTTGACTGGGCAATCAAAGTCATTTCTTTTCCTTTTTCCTTGGATTCTCGCGGGCCCGAGATCCTTTTGCTTGACTTTTGATCAGGTGGTCAAAGTCAACCTTTGACCGAACAGTCAAGGTCATTTTTTTTGCTTTTTCCTTGGATTCTCGTGGGCACGAGATCCTTTTGCTTGACTTTTGACCGAGCGGTCAAAGTCGACCTTTGACGGGGTGGTCGAGGTCACTTCCTTTCCTTTTCGGATTCTCGCGGGTGCGAGATACTTTTGCTTGACTTTTGACCAAGCGATCAAAGTCAACCTTTGACTGAGCAGTCAAGGTCATTTCCTTTCCTTTTCCTTGGATTCTCCCGAGCGCGAGATCCCTTTCCTTGACTTTTGACTCGGTGGTCAAAGTCGACCATCGACCGGGCAATTGAGGTCATGTCCCTTGTTTTTTTCTTGGATTTTAGCAGGCACAAAATTCTTTTCCTTGGATTTTGACCAGGCAATCGAGGTCATGTCCCTTCCCTTTTCCTTAGATTTTTGCGGGTGCGAAATCCTTTTCCTTGGCTTTTGACTGGGCAGTCAAAGTCAACCTTTGACCGAGCGGTTGAAGTCATATCCCTTGCTTTTCCCTTGGATTTTTGCGGTCGCGAAATTCTTTTCCTTTACTTTTGATCGGATGGTCAAAATCGACCTTTGACTGGGCGGTCATGGTCATTTCCTTTCCTTTTCCGGATTCTCACGGGCGTGAGATTCTTTTGCTTGACCTTTGACCGGGCGGTCAAGTTCCTTAGCCTTTTCTTTGGATTTTCGCAGGTGCAAAATCCTTTTCCTTGGTTTTTGACCGGGCAGTCAAAGTCGACCTTCGACTGGGTGGTCGAGGTCATATCCCTTGCTTTTCCCTTGGCTTTTCATGGTCGTAAAATCCTTTTCCTTCACTTTTGACTAGGTGGCCAAAGTCGACCTTTGACCGAGCAGTCAAGGTCATTTCCTTTCCTTTTCCAGATTCTCGTGAGCGCGAGATCCTTTTGCATGACCTTTGACCGGGCGGTCAAGTTCCTTATCCTTTTCTTTGGACTTTCGCGAGCATGAAATCCTTTTCCTTGGCTTTTGACCAGGCGGTCAAAGTCGACCTCTGACCAAGCGATTGAGGTCATGTCCCTTGCTTTTTCCTTGGATTTTCGCAGGCGCGAAATCCTTTTCCTTGGCTTTTGACCGGGTGGTCAAAGTCGACCTTCGACCGGGCAGTTGAGGTCATATCCCTTGCTTTCCCTTGGATTCTTGTGAGCACGAGATCCTTTTGCCCGCGAGAACCTTTTCCTTGACTTTTGCCCAGGTGGTCAAAGTCGACCTTTGACCGGGCGGTCAAGGTCATTTCCTTTCCTTTTCTGGATTCTCGCGGGCACGAGATCCTTTTGCTTGACCTTTGACCGAGCTGTCAAGGTCCTTATCCTTTTCTTCCTTGACTTTTGATCAGGTAGTCAAAGTCAACCATTTGACCGAGCGGTCAAAGTCATTTCTTTCCCTTTTTCTTGGGTTTTCGCGGGTGCGAAATCCTTCTACTTGACTTTTGATCGGATGGTCAAAGTCAACGTCTGACCAGGCGGTCAAGGTCATATCCTTTGCTTTTCTTGGGTTTTTGTGGGCCTGAAATCCCTTGCTTGCCCTAAGTCCATGCGGACAGGGCCCTCTTTCATGCTTGACAAATAATACGTTTGTCATGCCCCATTTCTTTGGGCTGGTACCCCCAACTACTCGGTTGACAACCGTCAAGCTGTCTGGCGATCAGGTTAACAAGACTTGGCTGACTTGTCATATCCCGTCTTCATAGGTTGATAACCTCAATAATCCAGTTGATGAGTCCGACAACTTGTCATGTCCTAGTGTGCGGAATTTCTTTAATTTTCGCAGTATTGCTTTAGCATTGGTATCAACATTTGCATTTGTTTTCAACACCCATTCTTGTGTGTGCAACATTAGCATCAACTTTGCATTTTACTTTCAAGCATCAGCTCTTGGTATTCTGCATTGGCATCGCATTTGGCTCAGCATTCGCACGCGTTTTGCACTCGGCAGCAAGTCATGGCTTTCGATGCATCCGCCGGATAAGTGACATAGTGTCAATAGCAAACATCACTTCTCCGCAGCCTCAAAATGGGGGTATCCTGTCAACCCTGAGCATCTGTCTCAGTTCCCTCCATCCCTCGACCTCGCTCAGGGAGGGGCATCTGTAGACACCCCGATTTTGAGGCAGCTCGTAGGTGAATTCTCCTGAAGATGTTGCTTTGGATGCAGAAAGCTTAATCACTTTTGAACCCTATTTGACATTTTAATTAGCCCGAGATCATCGCACAAACCATGACCACAAGCCCATGGTCCAGTTAACAATTCAAGCAGTTAAGTGGAGAGCACCAAGTTGGAGCACCAAGTTGGAGTACTAAGCTGACGCATCAAGCTGGCCCACTAAACTGGCGCACAAAGTAGGCACACAACCACTTTTCAGAGTGTTGGCTGTTGGCTTTCCATCTTCTGTGCTTGTAACCTTCCCTTGCGAATATTCCCTTACGAATTTACGCAAGGCTGTTGAGTTTCCGAGGCTCTTAGCATCCCTAGGAGTTACCTCTTCATTCTCTTTTAAAAGCCATCCATAAGCAACATTTCTTCTCTCTTAACAACTCACCCACTCTTAGCAACCAGCGCCCTTGCCTTTCAGAGCATTCCCTTGCATCCCTGAGCACTCCTAATCGTGTCCAAAGCAACAAGGAGGAGATACCTTGAGCCATCCAAGGAGGAGACACCATAGGTAAGGTAAGTTCCTTCACTCATCTCCATATGGATTTTACATGATATTCTGGATAGAACCTGCAACTAGGCCGATATATTGTCTATATAGTGATGTTCTTTCGTATCTATTTGTGTTATTTAGGATGTTCATGATACTCCTTTCCATATTCATTGCTTCTTTGTCATGATGGTTTGGCACTGTGTGATCTCCATTTTAGCAATGAATCATAGTCCTATGTAACCACTAGTTATGAATCATGAGTTGTGATGCATCCTCTTTGCATGCTTTATTTGTTCCTCATGCTCCCGAAGTCAACCAAATCATTGCATGAATCCTAAAATCCATCATTAGTAACAGCAGTCCTTGTGAATCCATGAACATGCATGACTTGAGGAGAGAATGATTAGAGTGTTTTAATGCCTGTTTATTTAACATGAGCTGGGTGAACCCCAACGCCAAGTCAGCATGCAAGGAGGGCAGCAGTTTAAGATAAATTAGCATATGCTACTCTGAAATTGTACACAAGGGATCACTAAATGCAGCCAATACGTTCACTGCTTGAGCGCACAAGGTTACCTGCCTATGATGAGTTGACGGACCCATCGCCGGATAGTTAGGGTTATCAGCCTGATAGCGAGTTGACGGACTCGTCATCAGATAATTAGGGTTATCAGCCAAGAGATGAAGGGCATTACATCTAGAAAATACCTGATAGCGACTAACAAAGCAGGATAGCAAAAACATTAGCTAAGAAGCTACTAGTAATGATACGAAAGACAGGATACCGAATACGTCCACCGAGAAGCAGGCGGTGACAGTTCGGAAAACAGGATAGATGAACTAGTCAACCGAGAAGCAATCGGTGACAGTTCGAAAGGCAGGATACCGAAGACGTCCACCGAGAAGCAGACGGTGACGATTCGGAAAGGCAGGATTGACGAACTAGTCGACCGAGAAGCAATCAGTGATAGTTCGAAAGGCAGGATACTGAATACGTCCACCGAGAAGCAGCCGGTGACGATTCAGAAAGTAGGATAGACGAACTAGTCAACCGAGAAGCAATCGGTGAACTTTCGAAAGGCAGTATACCAAATACGTCCACTAAGAAGCAGGCAGTGACAGTTCGGAAAGACAGGATAGACGAACTAGTCGACCGAGAAGCAATCGGTGATAGTTCGAAAGGCAGGATACCGACTACGTCCACCGAGAAGCAGCCGGTGACAATTCAGAAAGTAGGATAGACGAACTAGTCAACCGATAAGCAATCGGTGACAGTTCGAAAGCAGGATAGACGAACTAGTCAACCGAGAAGCAATCAGTGACAGTTCGAAAGGCAGGATACCGAATACGTCCACCAAGAAGCAGGCGGTGACGATTCGGAAAGACAGGATAGACGAACTAGTCGACCGACAAGCAATGGGTGATAGTTCGAAAGGCAGGATACCGAATACGTCCACCGATAAGCAACCTGTGACGATTCAGAAAGTAGGATAGACGAACTAGTCAACCGAGATGCAATCGGTGATAGCTCGAAAGTAGGATATCGAATACGTCCACCGAGAAGAAGGCGGTGACAGTTCGGAAAGCAGGATAGACAAACAAGTCAATCGAGAAGCAATCAGTGACAGTTTGAAAGGCAGGATACCGAATACGTCTACCGAGAAGCAGGCGGTGACGGTTTGGAAAGCAGGATAGACGAACTAGTCGACCGAGAAGCGATCGGTGATAGTTCGAAGGGCAGGATACCGAATACGTCCACTGAGAAGCAGCCGGTGACGATTCGAAAAGCAGGATAGACGAACTAGTCGACCGAGAGCCAGTACAGGACTCCTCCAGACATAAAGGAGTTGGACAAAATTCGAATCTCCTCCGAACTTAAAGGAGATACGAGAAAAAGGAAAAAAAGAGCTAAGAGCTGTTTCTGGAGGCCAGGAATCAGCAGGACAGGACTTCGCTGGACTTAAAGGAGTCGGACAAAATTCGAATCTCCTCCAGACTTAAAGGAGATACGAGAAAAAGGGAAAAAAGAGCTAAGAGCTGTTCCTAGAGGCCAAATATCAGCGGCACAGGACTCCTTCAGACTTAAAAGAGTCGGATAGAACTTGAATCTCCTTCGGACTTAAAGGGGATTCAAGAAAAATGAATAAAAAGCTAAGAGCTATTCCTGGAGGCCAGGAATCAGTGGAACAGGACTCCTCCGGACTTAAAGGAGTCCGACAGAACTCGAATCTCCTCCGGACTTAAAAGGGATTCAAGAAAAAAGGGGCAGAGAGCTGTTCCTAGAGGCTAGGAATCAGCAACCCGGGACTCCTCCGGACTTAAAGGAGTCGGACAAAACTCGAATCTCCTCCGGACTTAAAGGAGACACGAGAAAAAGGGCAAAGAGCTGTTCCTGGAGGCCAGGAACCAGTGACCCGGGACTCCTCTGGACTTAAACGAGTCGGACAGAACTCGAATCTCCTCCGGACTTAAAGGAGGCACGAGAGAAAGAAATAAAGAGATAAGTGCTGTTCCTGGAGGCCAGGAATTAGCAGCACAGGACTCCTCTGGACTTAAAGGAGTCGAACAAAACTCGAATCTCCTCTGGACTTAAAGGAGATACGAGAAAACGGAATAAGAGAGCTGTTCCTGGAGGCCAGGAATCAGCAGCACAGGACTCCTCCGGACCTAAAGGAGTCAGACAGAACTCGAATCTCCTCCGGACTTAAAGGGGATTCAAGAAAAAGGGTAGAGAGCTGTTCCTAGAGGCCAGGAATCAGCAGCACAGGACTCCTCCGGACTTAAAGGAGTCAGACAGAACTCGAATCTCCTCTGGACTTAAAGGGGATTCAAGAGAAAGGAATAAAGAGCTGTTCCTAAAGGCCAAGAATCAGCAGTACAGGACTCCTCCGGCCTTAAAGGAGTCAGACAGAACTCAAATCTCCTCCGAACTTAAAGGGGATTCAAAAAATAGGGTAGAGAGCTGTTCCTGGAGGCCAGGAATCTGCAGCACAGGACTCCTCTGGCCTTAAAGGAGTCAGACAGAACTCGAATCTCCTTCGAACTTAAAGGGGATTCAAGAAAATGGAATAACGAGCTGTTCCTGGAGGTCAGGAATCAACAACATAGGACTCCTCTGGCCTTAAAGGAGTCGGACAGAACTCGAATCTCCTCCGGACATAAAGGGGATTCAAGAAAAGGGGCAAAGAGTTGTTCCTGGAGGCCAGGAATCAGCAGCACAAGACTCCTCCGGCCTTAAAGGAGTGGGACAGAACTCAAATCTTTTCCGGACTTAAAGGGGATTCAAGAAAACGAAATAAAGAGCTGTTCCTGGAGGCCAGGAATCAGTAGCACAGGACTCCTCTGGCCTTAAAGGAGTCGGACAGAGCTCGAATCTCCTCCGGACTTAAAGGAGATACGAGAAAAAGGAATAAGAGAGCTGTTCCTGGAGGCCAAAAATCAGTAGCACAGGACTCCTCCGGAGTTAAAGGAGTCGGACAAAACTCGAATCTCCTCCAGACTTAAAGGGGATTCAAGAAAACGGGTGTAACCATGCCGTCAAGGGGGGCCACAAATAAATAATATATGTGTGCCAAAAGCGGCAAAGCCACAGCAAAAAGAAAAGAAGGAAAAATGCAAAATGCAGGAGTCACCACCTAGTCTATTAAAAATGGAAGACAAGGAAAACCATATAACACATGAAAAATCATGCAGAGAAAATAAAAAAAAGGGGCTGCACAAACCAGAAATGTGGGTAAGGATCCTTGTTACGTACGAGGAAGGTGTTAGGCACCCTCGTACGCCCGATAAATCGGTCTTCTATTGATTTCTCTTTTGCTTATGAAATGTCAGCTTCGCAGCCTTTGTTGTACGCCCAAGGGCGATATGCCATGCCATGCAAATGCATGTGGTGTCTAAAATACGGGTGCATGATGTGTGGGGGTGTGTCCTAATGCTCAAAAATATCGCTCGTGTGCCGGGCCAAGAGTTGATGCAATAATATTGCATATAAGATCAAAGATCTAATATCTGGAGCGATTTATTATCCTTGCTTTCTACATGCCTAGATGCAATCTAAAATGCGTGGAAAACATGCTGCAAACAAATTTGTGCATTCCTAATGCATCAAGGAAGAAAACTAGAGGAAAACCCAGAAGCAAATCGGGTTGAGAAAGCAAGCAAAACATATGAAAAACATGCTGTGTGCTACTAAAAACAGGCCACTACGCCTGTTTGGTGCGCCAGACTGGTGCGTCAGTCTGGTGTGCGCCCTATGTGCGTCTAGGTGGGCCAGTAAAGTATGCTGACGGAGAAAACAGGAAGCCACGCAAAACCAAAACATCATAGGGTGGACTCTGGAAAAGCATACAGTAGAAATCATTATGTAAAACTCGGAAAACATGTCTTGAAAGTGCTAGAAATGCAAATGCAATGCAATGACCTTGAGCTCAAGGGCTAGAAGCCTCACACAAGATCTCACATATTTGAGCTAGATGAAAAATGCATGATTCAGCCAAGCCACTGGATCATGGGGCGATGCACATGGTTCTCCATAAAGGAGTAAGGTGCAATCGGCCTACCAGATTCAGCCTGGAACTGAATAATAAAACGAGGAAAACAAATGGAAAACAATCTGATCAAAAGCTGAAAACATGCAGGTGATATCTTGGCATACCAGAGAATCAATCATAAAGAAATAAGCTCAAAACTCTGTGATAAAGTCATGCAAGCAAAGATGTAATGCGAGTGCTCTGATCTCTGGCCAGTCTGGCACGCCTGCTGAGTGCGCTAGACTGGTGCGCGGGTTGGGTGCGACTGGGATGTGCGCCCCAGGGAGCCTGGATCAGACTGTAATCTGATCCAGAACCCACCCCAGCAGAGATGCAAGGTGGATTCATGCTAATGCTAAAGGGCTCGTGCCAACATTAAAAACTGAAAGCATGATGGGAATGCATAGAATCGAAAATCATCATGTAAATCATGCTTTAAAAATAAAACAAGTTGATGGGTTCATGCATGAATGAAAGCAAAACGCCAAAGCATAGACATGTTCTAGATAAATGCAATCAGAGTGTATGTAAGCGAATGACTCTAAGCATATATCTATGTGCAAAAAACATAAAGGGTGTGTGGCAAAGCTACGTGCAATGAAATGATAAAAAGATGACAACTCATGCAAGTTTTATGCTAAAAACACAAACAAAGATTAGTATGGAGATTATTTAGCATGGAAAGCAAGCATGTTCATTATAAAAACTTACGAAAATAGGGAATAAATCAGTCCATATGCATGGTTTCAAGCATGTTTTATCATGTTTTCTGAAATGAAATTCAAAAGATAAAGAGGAGGTAGAAAGCCTACCTCTCAAGATGTTCCTTCTTGTAATATCAGAAATAAGAAGATCCTTGTTGCTTTGGAAGGACCAAGGAGGCTTTAGGACGCAAGGGAGTGCTCCAGAGAATGAGTATAGGTTGCTGGACAGAAGGAGAAACTCGTGCAGGAAGCTGGCTCAGAGCAGAATTCTGTGTTTCTGATTTCAGCACAGGATTTCTAACCTCTTTTCATGGCTACCTATGAGGGTCCTTATATAGGATTTTCTCATAGGTAACTCATGGGAATGGGGAGAGCCTCGCAGACGAAAAGCCTGGAAGATTCCATGGCATATTCGCTGCTGGAGGTAACAGCTATGGGAGGTGGAAAGCCAGCAGCCCGCAGCCTGCGAAGTGGTGTGCG
>JAMKQA010017806.1:0-41222 GCA_024699735.1 Posidonia australis | reverse complement strand
TCCCGCAGAGGAGAGCACGGGACGCCGAGACGACTCCCGCAGACGCACGGGAGGCTGTCGTGCGGAGAGGGACGACTCCCGCAGACGAGAGCACGGGAGGCAGGAGAGCACGAGACGCCGAGACGACTCCCCCAGACGCACGGGAGGCTGTCGTGCGGAGAGGGAGAGCACGGGAGGCAGGAGAGCACGGGACGCCGAGACGACTCCCGCAGACGCACGGAGGGCACGAACGAGAGTCGGCGGAGGGCTCGCACAAGCTGCGGAGGGACGGGAACAGGCGGAGAGCTACGGATACTGCAGAGGCTGGCGGAGGCGGGAACAGGCGGAGGAGGCTGGAGGCACAAGCTGCCGTTTCGTCGATATTTGAAGGTAAGTGTCGGTCGACCCGTGTTTTCACAGTTGATATTTCCGTCTTTCTCTCGACACTATCGACATGCACGACATGCCACCGACATTTCACGAACACACAGTAAGCACAGATGTTTCCCCGAATGTCGTTTCGCCATTTTCAGATTCCGACATGTGTCGGCGAAATTTCGCCGACACATATCGATGTTACGAACCATGACCACAACACATGATTGCATTACCAGATATACTGATACTTAATACAAAGATAGGAGCCATCTGATAACCTGAACTCTGAACCAGCACAAATACTCCAACAATTAATGCTCAACAGCTCTCCATTCAAAAAGAATAGAAGAAGACCAATTTTTGTGACTTTTTTTCTTTTAGCCTCGTACAAGACCTATAATAGCATTGCTGCATAACATTTACAAAATCTTCTGGAAATGAATGACTACAGAGTCTGATTTTGAACATGCTCTGCGACATCCAATGGTTCACAACAATCTGGCACCAAGCTGTGACAGTCCACTCAATAAATAACAAAGACAAACTCTAATTGCTTATTTAAGAGAAGCCTTAATCATCTCGTTCTACCAAATCACAACATCGGACATGCTCTGTGACATCCTTTGTAGCTTGAGAGGCTTCAAGAACAATTATGCACCCATAAGAGATGATTACAGAAAGTGAGTGACTCTTTACTGAAATCAAGGTTGTTTCAGTGGTTTGTGGATGATGATATATAGCTTAAACTAAACCATGGTAACGTACTTTAAAATATCTAGCAAGTGCATCCAGTCAACAATTTAAAACTAAGGATGTTAAATTGTTAATAACTTTTACCAAACCAGAAAATTTTACTCCAAAAATCAAGTTTTAGGGAAAAATAATGTTCCAATAAATAACGCCGATTTTAATCTTAAAAAAGAAAAGTTAAAGAATCTTCACAGTCAATAAAATCAACAGAAATGCATAGTTAAAGAAATGTTAAAATAAATTGAACCATACCACGGAACACTATGCTTTGTTGATAAATCAGGCATCAGCCTAATTTCACCCACTGCAGTTAGACCACTACCATCCACAGGCGCATCACAAAATGAACTCATACCCATTGATGCAAAAGTCAAACCAACACCGTTATTCTTTACAACATCATAGAAACGCTTCATTGGAACAACCTGATTATAGTATTCATTTTACAAAAAACAAATTTGTTAGAAATTTTTAAAGGTTTTATGCAACTAGGACAACAAAAACAATAAAGGCAGATTACAAATTTAGTTAGTAGAAGTTCCTCTAGATGGGTACTTATTAACAGAACAAATTCCCATTTAGTATATAAATGGACTGAAAATTCACAAGAAGAACTGCTTAATTCCAACATTTTGGTTGGGGATGGGTACAGTATAGAGTAGCTTTCATAAGTCACGAATACATCTAAGGGAATTTGGGGGCTAAATTTATAAATAAGTATTATAAATAACTAACTTAAAATGTGATGTAACACACTTCATCTACATATTTGAAGTGTCAGCATAGTGATGAATCCTGTACATACAAGTTAATCATAGAAGACCCTCAAGCGACACCCTGTAACAGTGAGCCTATCATACAAGTGAGCAAAACAATATTTGCAGTGGTAACTTTTAAGAAAAACAATATTTGAAATGGTAAACTGGACCACAGAAAATGTCCCTCTAGAAAGCTTACATTCTCAAACTACCTAAAATTCCACAACAAAGCCACCAGAGACACCTGAAGATTCCAACAGGGATTATTTGGCCAGCCAACCACCTCTGACAATGTGAACATCAATGAAAGGTTTCCTGTCTATTCCACAGATCCTACATTTCTACTATACTAGTGCAATTACTTAATATCTTTCACATAACAATTAAAAATCTAAAAAGCATGGACACTCCATAGAAGAAGAAGTGTCACTGTCGGCCATGGACATGCACATGACATATATCCGACATGTCAGCTGATGTTTCCTTCTTTTAACTGCTGAGCATGGACTGGATCCATTTTTTAAGCATGTAGGGTCCTTTTTGGAGAAAACCTGGATACCTAGATTTTGTAATTGGTTATTTTTTGGAAACTTACTTGTTTTGGTGCTATCTTTTAAAGTATTACAGAGAAAAAGTTAAATAAATCCAGCTGCTTAGAAAGTTAAACAAACATTTAAAGTATTTCAGCTTATGATGATACTTATATAATAAATTAATTATAAAAATATTGTTGTGTTCTTTGATGTCCATGTCCATGTCCATGTTCATGTCCTGGGGGCATTTACTATGTCAAACCACTTTTCTTCCTTCAAAAAAATGTGCTTTGACTGAAGGACAACCTTTTCTTGAATTTTGTTGAGTTATTAAATTTATCCTAGTCATTGGATAACTGATGATCAAATGGTTCTTACTCATAGAGCCTGTAGTTTTTTTCCACTGATTCATAAGAAAAGTCATGTGATTTACAATAGTAACACTAGTCTGGTCCTAAGGTAGTTGTACAGGCACAAGTTGCTGAAAGGTCAAAGCACCAAGCTTCACTTTCCCAGTCAGATCCATCCATGCTGGATTGATGATTGGAAACTCAGCAACCCAATCCACCCACTTCCCTCTCAGTCTATAACTCAGGGTTCCTCGTTGTCTGAAGAAGCATCATGACTCATCCTGTTTGGGGAGAGGATGTAGTACCTGCAGAAGTATCCCTGCAGTAGCAGGGAAGGAGCCTAATCAACCCACTTTCATTGGTAGGCCCATGTTAGGTTAGGGTAGTATCGCCCTTCATCAGTAGTATAGTGCCATATGTCAGTTTTTCAACTAGCCGACACGACACCAATATGACATGGACATGGTAATTTTGTGAACAAAGATGATTTTTTTTACTATGTTTCTACCAACATGACGCCAAAATGCCGATAATTCGCCAATACAAAACCAACATTTAAAACTAGGACCAGGAGAGAGGAAGCTTCTCCTCGAATGAAGTGGAATGCTGCTACTTCCCTCAGCTGTCAATTTCTTATTCGTGAAGGGTGCCCCAGTATGAATCATTCAAGAGAACAATCATTTTTCAATTAGATAACAATAAAAGGTATATCTACAGCAAACTTACTCGACATCGGTGTTGTCCAGAGTTGTCAACCCAAATAATTCGAACAAACATAGCATCTTCAAGTTGTGTGTCATTCCTCGTTGGTCTGGTAGTCAAGGGATGATTATAATCAATAGAGCCAATAACCTTGTCAAAATTGTACAATTCCAATGCATTTCTCCTGAAGATTTTCTCTACTGCTTCAATGGCCTCAGGAACGGTAAGGTCACCTTCATCACATGCACTGGAGAACACAGAGTAGATTACCTCACGAGCTTTCTTTGCACCTATAGGTTCAAAATGAATGCTTAACTGATGAGTGATGACAACAATTAAAAAACAGGAAAACAACATGTAAATATTCATCCACATAAAATGCATATGAAAGAAAACAGATATATATATATATGATAATTAGATGGTTAGATGGGTTATATGGATATCCGTGTAAGAAGATTTCCCCTATATATGTGTAATCCCTCTAGCAATAAGACTTCTCTATTTTCTCCTAATCAATGTGATATCAGAACCTAGGTTTAAAAGCAATAACCCTAACCTAAAGAGAGATCAAAACCAGCCACCACCCACCTGCTTGTGCCATCGTTCACCTGCACCATCACCAGCCACGTCGCACCGTCCGTCCAGGCCTGCATTGCATTGTCTGTCCAGGCCTGCATCACACAGAAGCCACCGCCGTCCAGGCTGCTCCCTCGGCCCTCCTCCAGCTGTTATGTCCTCTCCAACTTCCTCCTCCATCGTCACCGGTATTTTCTAGGGCAACCAGTGGCTGTGTGCAGCCACTCGTTGGCTGTCCAGCCATGTTTTAGGCTGCCTCAATTCCAGTTGTCTTATGCATGTACCTAGGGTTGTGTGTATGCCCTAGGTGTGCTGTTTTGTACATTTTTTTGCTTAGAAACGTGCTGTCCAGCAAGTTTTCAGTGGTTTTTGGTCAAAATCAGACCGTTTTTATCAATTTCTATGAGTTTTTTGTGCCAATCAGATCTAGTTTTTTTTCAGTTATGGCCACCTCATGTGATGCTTGGATGTCTCTCTCCAACCTCCATAAAGTTAGATGGGAAGAACTACTTACTGTAGTCTCAAGCCTTTGAGACATTCTTAAGAGTACGTCAGAAGACCACGCATATTACACATCCTCCACCTAATGTGAAAGATATTGCTTATCAGAATTGGTTCGCAGATGATTATGCAGTGATCTCTTGATTAGTTAACAATATGGACAAAAAGGTCTCCCGCAGGTCATGCTTCTCAAGCCAGTCAAGAAGATCTAGGACACACTGCACAATATATATGGCGATGAGAAGAATATTGTCAGAGTTTTTGAAATATACGAGCAGTTATTTACTCATCGATAGAAAGAACTCTCGGTTCAAGAGTTCTACAGTACTCTCTGAGCCTTAATTGACGGGTTAGAGGTTTATCAACCATTTGTCATTGACATTTCCTGGATGAGGGAATACAAGGAAGTGTTGACAGTTGCGATATTTATAGCTGGACTCAATCCCGGTCTCTCACCATAGATTTATGGACAGATCCTCGAGGCCGAGACTGTTCCTACACTATAGTCTGCTTTTTTACGTAACTTCAGGATGTTGACTGCTACACCAACAACTCTAGCTCAAACGGCTATGATCTCCTCAACTAGAGGCCATGGTAAAAGTCGTGGCCCTGGTAAAGGCTAGGACACTTCTTCTACAAATAGGATCTATTGATGTGATATCTATAGAAGGACTAACCATACTGCTAATAAGTGTTGGAACAAGTATGGTAAACATCCTTTGGCTCAATTTGTGTCTTTTGAGACATCTCTCGATCAAGCACTACAAACTGTGACTATCTCTCAGACCGATTATGACAAATTTCTTCGTATGCAAGTTAACCAATCCACTACTACTACTGCCTCCTATACACCACTTCAAGTACTACTGTTGTCTTAACTTCTAGGCACAGTTATCTATTATCGATCGAGACCTTCTCACTCGCCTTTCCATATGCTCTGTAGCTATTATCGATGGTCGTAGTTATCTAGTATCTAGCATGAGAGTTGTTCAAGCTTCCTCTCATATTAATCTTGACAAAGTCCTATATGTACCAGATTTTAATATAAATTTATTATCCATTAGTGCAAAAACCAAACAGTTATATTGTTTTATGACCTTCTTTCCCTTCTAATGTACCTTTCAAGATTTGCAGACACAGACATGGGATGTAAATGTTGGTTCATGATGAGATACCTTGTGGACTAGTATTTGTTGCTTCATCTATGGAATCAGCTCTTCTATGACAATATCATCTAGCTCATCTATCTCATCGAAAGCTTTAACTGGCTCTTCTGTAGGTAACAGTTTAATCTTTTAGTTATGAGTCATATCAACTAAGTAAACATCATCGTACCACTTACAAGCAGCGATCTCTCTCTATGAGTCAAAGTCAGTTTGAGTTGATTCACTATGATATTTGGGATCCTAGTCATAATTGTTCTTAGTTTTAGATATTACATTATGTTTATTAATGATTATTCTAGAGTATCTTGGATCCATCTTCTTAAAGACATATTCCATGTCTTTGACATTGTTAAAAACTTCTTTGCAGAAATAATAAATCAATACGTAGTTATCCTAAAAAAATTCGTAATAATACCTTGGAATTTATTTAAAATGATCTTCAAAATTATTGTACATCTTTGGATATTATTCATAAGACTTCTTGTATGCATACATCTCAGCAAAATAATGTGACTAAGTGAAAACACAAACACATTCTGGATGTAGCTCACACCATTATATTACAAATGTAAGTCCTTAAATACTTGTGATCTCATATCGATCTTACTACTGTATATCTTATTAATCGGATGTCTTCCACTCCATTTAGGAGAGAGATACCTCTTAGACGGTTTTGTCTGAATAAGGAGTTGTTTTTTCTACCTTCAAGAGTATTTAGTTGTATTGCCTTTGTTCAAGATCTCATCCTATGTCTTAACAAGTTAACTCCTAGATCACTCAAATGTACCTTTGTTGGTTATTCTAGGACTCAAAAGGATTTTTGGTATTATCATCCTCTTACTCCTCGATATTTTGTGTCTACTGACATTATATTTTTTTAGTCCAAGCCCTATTTTGAGTCCACTGAGTCTTCTCCAGGTGGCATTCCTTTCCTAACACATATGAGTGCTCCTATTATTCCAAGTGATGACACATCTATGGAGCAACATTTGCCTCATCTATTGCAGATTTATCATCGTCGTTAATGACCACCTCAGTCACCTCCATTTGAGCTAAAGCCAACCTCTATGTTTGTGGAACTACCACCCTAGTCCTTTGGAAAGGTATACGTTCCACTACTGCTCATCTAATTTCTACATTTGTTTCCTATGATCGTCTTCACTCTTTTTTTTGCTAGTTTGCCTTGTCCATCTCTGCAGAGACTATTCCTAGGAACGACTAAGATGCACTCCTTTTTCCACAATGGAAAACAACTATGGATGAAGAAATGCAAACATTGATATCTCATGGTACATAAAACCTGATTACTTGCCTTGAAGGAACAACTGTAATTGACTACATGTGGGTATTCACCGTCAAATACAAGTCAGATGGGTCAATGAAACAACCATGGAACGATACAAGACTCGTCTTGTGACTTGAGGTTTCATATAGATATATGGAGTGGATTATACTGAGACATTCTCACTTATCGCCCGACTCTACTTCATTTTAATACTTTTATCCATTGCTATCAATCATGATAGTTGTGTTAACTTGATATGAAAAATGCCTTTTTGTATAGTGATTTAGATTTACAAGTTTATAGAACAACTCCTAAGGTATGTTGCTGAGGAGGAAAATCGTGTATATCTTCTCAAAAAGACTTTGTATGGTTTGAAGTAGAGTCCACATGCATCATTTCAGAAGTTTAGTACAACTGTGATGGTCCAAGGCTTTGTAAGATATACTATTGATCACTCAATATTTATAAAAAGAGCTTAGGTGGTTATGTGTTTCTTATAATCTATATGGATGATATTCTCCTAACACATAATGATACCATAGGCATTAGTGAAACAAAACACCATCTATCACAACACTTTGTTACAAAAGATATGAAAACCTTTAGGTATTTCTTAAGTATAGAGTTTACTAATGTAAAAGACAAGATGGTGCTATCTCAGAAGAAGTATGTGCTTAATATTCTACAAGAAATTGGTCTTCTAAGATGCAACCCTGAAAATACTCCCATTAATCATAATCTTAGTTTTTGGGATAGTTCGTCAGAAATGTTTGAGGATGTAGGCAAATACAGGCAGTTAATCAGAAAATTGATCTATGTAACAATTACTCATCGAGACATATCATATGTAGTGGAGCTTCTCATTCAGTTTATGTATGAACCTAGAATAGTACATTGACAAGACACTCTTTGTATTCTTACTTACGTTAAGAGCAACCATAATTGAGGATTGATATACGAGAAACATGGCTATTTGTGTGTTTAAGTCTTCTCAAACTTTGGTAATGCAAGTGACAACAGAAATCGATTACTTTAGGTTATTGTACCTATGTCGATGATAATTTAGTCACATAGAGAGGCAAAAAACAAAATATAATATCCAAATCGAACGCAAAAACAAAGTATAAGTCCATGACTCAGAGAGCATGTGAGATAATGTAGCTTAGGTCATTATTGACAAAATTTAACTTCCCTTTGAAAGTACCTATGCCCATGCATTATGATAATCAAGTCACGATATTCATTGCTAACAATGCAATCTTCCATGAGCATACAAGCACATAGAGGTAGCATGTCATTATATATGAGATATGGTGTTGATCGGAATCATTGAGACTCCATATACTCAATCTTCAGAATATTTGACCAACATATTTACAAAAGGGTTAAGTGTAGAAGTATTTGAGTGCTTATGTAACAAGCTGAACATGATCAATATATGTGCACCAACTTAAAGGAGAGTATTAGATAGCTAGAATGTTATATAGGTTATATGGATATCCGGGTAAGGAGGTTTCCCCTGTATATATGTAATCCCTCTAGCAATAAGACTTACTTCTCTATTTTCTCCTAGTCAACAATATACATATAACTGCGCACTTGATAACAAATTATTTAATATGGAAAATGCATGCCAACTTTGACTCACATGAACATCAACTAGGCCAAATCACAGCCCCTGTTCTCTTTATATATTAGAATCTCGTTGTAGTGAGAATGGTTTTAGAACCTAAATGAACATGGAACCAAAACTTCAAACTGCATATGAAACAGGCAATCTAACTTGCTATAATAAATGTTATGTCAACCGTATTGTTTGAATTTCATCTTTGGAAAAATCAAAATAGTCAAAGCAGAAATTAACTACTGATACTTAGCACAATCTTATTGTAAATTTAATATTCGACAGCTGAAGAAAGTCCAACAAACTTTGTATGGTATTATATTGTGGCACCAACTCTCCAAATAGTGCAACTAAATTCCAATATCTTTTTTGTTGGAAACTATAAAAAAAAGGACAATTAGATTCTGAATTCCCTACTTTAATCCTAAGAAAGCATCTGGATTGGCCATCAGGAAGCTAGCTTTGGCTGAGAATCCACACAGAAGCTCGGCTCCAACCGCTTTTGTTTCTCTGTTGAAGTGGCAATTTTTCTACTACTTTTGAGAAGTGCATCCCGCAGTGACTGTTTAGTTCAGGTTTTCAGGAAAAAAAACAATTCCCACCAGCTGAACCAAATGGACTCTAAGAAACTTGAATGAATTTCAAGAAGAACCAAAAGAGGACATGATCATCAGAGCATATGCTAATGAAAGAATAAAAAGGATTTTCCATTTGCCATAATTTAGTGCTTGATTAAAGTCTTATAGATATGTATGGCTAAGTAAAAGGTTTCATCAAGATTTTAGAGATTTATTTTAGCATACCTAAGTAAAAGGTTTCAGGGAATGCATAGCCGTCAGAGCTGAACATCACCTACATGCAACATCATGTTCAATCAGATACACATGGGAGAATATGCCTTTCAGAAATAAAAGGTAAGACATGAAGCGGAGAATAACAGCCTGGTTATGGTTTGGAGGGAAATCAGCATGTTTGTACATGTGCCCACTTCACATACTGACATACATTACAAATAAAAACTCATATTGACTCCGAATGTTCATATTTGCTTTATCTAAAGCATATATTAGTACATACCATATAACACTCATAATGGCCTCATGTAGATAGAGTGCCCTCATGTAGTTGCATCTATTTTAGCTAGGGAGCGTTTGTGCACTTGGATAGCACTGAAATTAATGTGAAGAGACATCAAATTCCTGTTGAACATCCAAATCATAGTGTTTGTGCATTCCACTACTTTTCCAAATATATGTAAACCTCATGGAATTCATTTTGCTACCCATCTCTTGAAATTTCAATGGAATTTACCCTCTTCTCTAGTCAATGGGTTCATATACTCACTTTTATTGAGTTCTTACTAATAAATTAGTGATATCAACATAATTTATATTTGGTTGAAACATAATGTTTTTAGTAAGTTTATTATCAAATAATTGTGATAATAATATTTTTATTTATTCAACAATATATAAGATATTTGGTAAACTTTATCATCAAATAATGGTGTATGGTAATATTTTATTTTATTTATTTAAGAGTAAAATAATGGTGGTCAGCTAGACAGATTGAGAGGAATCATCAAATCTTTCAAGATAAGAGCCATGGCCTAGACGGAATCCAAGATAGAATTGTCTCTTCTGTCTTGGATATGGTGTCTGGCTGTGGGTGTTTCCAAGGACAGAAATGCTTGTTTGTGACTAACTGCAGGGATTTTTGCATGTGTAACTTTATTTCTGCTGTATTTTTTTTTGTTTTTGTCAAGCTTATCTTTGTTAAAGATATAATACATGTGTAGTTAAGTCATTACAGATATACGGATTATTGGATACTGATTATGTCTCAGATATCTAGTTTCCCTCTATATATGTACACACACATGAGCAATAAGGCTCTTTCTTTTTTCTCCCTATTTTTCTGTCTCCAACATGATACCACTGATAAAACCCTAGGGCACACATCACAGCCGTCGGCCAATTTCCCTGCCGTCGATGACCCATCTCCGGCCTCCTCCCGCCGGCACCAGCACCTGCTCAGCCAGCAACAGCCACCAGCACCACTGGCAATCCTCGCCGACGTGTCCAGAACAGCCGACCACCTCTTCCTGCTGAGCCACCGACCACAACAAGGCTTCCGAGGCCTGTCGGCGGCCATAGCAGGCCCGTTCAGGCTGCCTACAGGCATTACCAGCCCTCCCCGACGCATGTCCAGCCGCCGATGAGGTCTACTGTCCATTCATGTCCAAGTATGGGGGCAGTCCAGCCCCTCCTATGCCGTGATCAGGTGTATCAGGCCATGTTTTAGGCCTCCTGTTGTCTTCGATCTCTGTTATGTGTGGATACGTCATATCCACACGTGTTGGTGAGCTGTCTGGTTTGCATATTTCTTATTTTCTCAGACCATATATTATTTTTTTTCATTTGTAATCTAGTATGGCCTCTCAGGAATTGTTCGTTAAGCATTTCACTGACACCTTTGAAAAATTAAATGATACAAATTATCTTCTTTGGTCACAAAGTTTCGAAACTTTCATTGCTGCATATCGAAAATTGAAACATTTCACACACCCTCTTCTGGATAGCAAAGATGCCGCATATGAAGATTAGTGTACAGATGATGCAATTATTGTAACATGACTTGGGAACAATATGGAGCCTCCTATTGCACGTGGTATTATGGTACTAAGGCCAGTCAAGAAAATCTAGGATACATGTAGGCTCACTTACGGACATGAGAAGAACATCTCTTGGGTTTTCGAGATTTATGAGCAGTTATTTACCTTTCATCAAGATGACCGATCTGTACACGAGCACTTCACACACTAACGTGCATTATTTGATATACTCGAGATGTATCAGCCTGTTACTGACGACGTCAGATGAAGAAATATCGTGAAGAGCTTACAGTGGTCATTTATCTCTTCAACATGGATTCTGATCTCAGTTCACAGATTCGAAGACAAATTTTGAGTGTAGACAGTATTCCAAACTTACAGACTGCATTCTTCAAGATATTAAGAGTCTCCACAGACACTTCTACTTCAAGTCTAGAGTCTTCAGCGATGGTTGCTACTAGAAGACGTAGTCGTGGTGGTTCTCAAGGTGGTGATCGTGGTCACTCTGACGGAAGTGAATGTCCAAAGTGCACACATTGTAGACGACTTGGACACCAAGTAAACATATGTTGAGATGTGATTGACAGACTACAGACGGCACATGTTATTACAGAGTCTTCACCTATGGCCTCGATCAACGACAAACAAACTTTCACCGTGTCTCAGGCTAACTATGAGCGACTCCAATAGCTAAAGATCACTGACTCTGTCGCCACTACTACCTAAGCTACTTCCTCAGGTACTAGTACTCTCCTTATATCCAAAGATACCTCCTGAATTATTGATTCTGATGCCTCTTCACATATGTCAGGTATACAAAATTAGTTTACTCATTTATCTCAATTGTCTGATATCCGATTTGTTGCCATTGCTGATGACTAAACTTGTCATCACATATCTCATTGTCCTGTTTCAGGTGAAGGGGTTGTGCAGGCCTTTTCACAACTGTCTCTTGAAAATGTCCATTTTGTTCCTAAATTTCCTGTTAATTTGCTGTCAATTAGTGCGATTACTAAACAATTACGTTGTTATGTTACCTTTCTTCCTTTTCACTGTATCTTTTAGAATTTGCAAACGAAGAGAAAGATTAGTTTGGACCATAAGCAAGGAAATGGTGTGTACCTGCTAGTTAGTGATGATATACCTCAAAGATTAGCATTTGTAGCATCCACATCTGAGCCATCATTCTTGTGACACTACTAGTTAGGTCATCCGTCTCACTAGAAGCTTCAACAAGTCTTAAATAGTGGTCTGTCTCGCATTTTGATTATGAGTCGTGTCAGTTAGGTAAACACCACCGTGCTTCGTTTAGACATTTACATCTTGTATCGAATCCTATTATGTTTGAGTTAGTCTATTGTGATGTCTGGAGTTCTGTTAGAGTTCCATCAGTGTCGATTCATAGATATTTTATAATTTTTATTGATGATTTTTCGAGAGTGTCTTGGATATATTTACTCAAAGATCATGGTCATATTTATGATGTACTCAAAACATTTCTAGCAGAAATAAAAAATCAATTTAATATTACTCCTAAATATTTACATACTAATAATGCTCTTGAGTTTGTCTAGTCTAAGATTACATCATACTGTGCTTCACTAGGTATTATACATCAGACTTCATATCCCCACACCTCACAATAAAATGAGGTCGCAGAATGAAAACATAAACACATATTAAATGTTACTCGTACCCTCATGATTTATATGCATGTTCCAAAGTATTTGTGATCTGATATTGTACTTACTATTACATACCTCATCAATAGAATACCTTCTACTCCTCTAAGGGGTGAAGTTCCTCTTCGACGTCTTAAACCCGACTCAAGTCTGTTCAACTTAACTCCCAAAGTCTTTGATTGTGTGGCCTTTGTTCAGGATCTCTCTCTCCTGAACTTGATAAATTGTCTTCGAGGTCCATCAAGTATATTTTTGTTGAGTGTGCTAAAACTTAAAGAAGTTGTCGTTGTTTTCTTCTTCCTATTTGGCGATAGTTTGTCTCGACTGATATTACTTTTTTTTGAGTTTCTGTGTTACTCTGATGACATTCCTTCCTCCATTGTGTCTATTCTCCTTCCTTCTATGGTTGAATTGTAGGATGTCGACCCCCAAAGTGGTTCTACTGTGCAACAAAAGGTCTCTCATCCCTTGCAGGTCTCTCAGCACCGTCAGCATCCACCAGAACCTCTCACAACTAAACCAACATCCTCTACAGATGCAAATCTATCTTCCAACTCTTCAAATCTTCCTACTCTTCGAAAAGATATTCGCTCTTCCAATGCTCATTCCATCTCACATTTTGTTTCTTATGATTCTCTTTATCCTCGTTTTCGTAGTTTTACTTTGTCTCTTTCTTTCAAGTCCATTTCTAGGAATCATCAGGAGACACTATCCCTTCCTCACTAGAAGACTGCTATGGATAAGGAGATAGCTACAATGATCAGTAATGATACTTAGTAGTTAGTGACCTGCACTGTTGGAACTACAGTAGTCACTTGTAAATGAGTCTACACTATCAAGTATAAAGCACATGACAGTATTGATAAATACAACGTCAGATTAGTTGCTTGAGACTTTACACAGACGTATGATATTGACTATGCAGAGACATTTTCTCCTTTCGCCCGTCTCAATTCCATCTAGGTTATTTTGTCTCTAACTCTCAACAATTCTTAGGAGTTGTGCCAAATGGATGTTATGAGAGTTAGTTATGTGAGTTTATAGTAGATGGGTTACTGGATATCCATCTAATCTAATAGGGTATCTGATAGACTTATATATATGTGTAAGTACTCATTATGAATAACAATAATCCTTTCTATTCTCTTAATCTAACATGGTACCAGAGCAAAGGTTAGAAACTTAGGTTTTTTCTCCCTCTCCTCCACCTGGTACCGGCCTTTTCTCCTTCTCCACCTGCTACTGGCCTGATCAAGCCTTCCAGGCGGCAGCAGATCACCCAGCCAGGCCTCCCTTCACACACCATCCAGGTCTCCTAGCCTTCCGTCGACCCTTCAGGCCTATGTAGACCTCCCATCGACCCTTCTTCAGCCCAACCAATGACAACTAGGGGCTCTCCGGTGCATGTCAGGCCGCCGGTGAGTCCCTCCGTCCCTCATTGTCCATCGTAGGGGCAATCCAACCCCTCCTATCAGGCAGTTAGCCCCATTAGGCCATCCTCTAGGCCCCTCCTTCATCTCAAATATCTAGTGTGTGTAGATACGTCAGATCTACACGTGGTAAGCAGTCCAGTTCACGTATTTGGTTGTTTTTCAATTCATATATTGGTGTTATTAGTAAAATTTTAGTTTAGTATGACTTGATTCATTAGTAAAGCATATGAGTGGTACATCAGAGAAACTTTCTAGCCCAAACTACTTCCTATGGTCACAAAACTTCGAAACCTTTATTTTGATACACAAGAAACTAAAACACCTCACTTATCCACCTCCTGATGTAAAATCTGACATATATGAGGATTGATTAGCCGATGATACGACGATTATCACATAGATGGCGAACAGTATGAAACCCTCAGTTGCATGAAAGGTTATATTATTGTAACCTACAAAGAAGATATGGGACACTATTCGTCTGACATATAGCCACGAGAAGGATATATCTCATGTCTGTGAGACATATGAGCAGCTATTCACTTTACGATAGAGAGACAGATCAATTCAGGAACATTTCACCACTCTTCGTATCCTACTTGACGAATTGGATGTTTACTAACCTTTGACAGTTGACATCACGCGATTACGTCAGTATTGGAAGGAGTTGGCAGTTGCAGTTTATCTCTCTAGCCTAAATCCATATATCAGCTCTCAGATCAGGATGATGTTTTGAGAGCAGACAATGTTCTAGATCTTCAGATCACCTTCGCAAAGGTTCTTCGAGTCTCTATAGCTGTAATTCCTACAATGTCAAAGCTATCAGCCATGGTAGCCACTCGAGGTCGAGGTCGTGATAGTTCTCGAAGTAAAAGTCGTAGTAGAAAGGAGACTAATGAACATCTACGGTGTGCACATTGTGGTCAATAGGAGCACAAAATAGACAAATACTGGGATATTATTGACAGACCACAAACGACAAATGTCACTACAGAACCCTACACTACTATAGTTACTACTAAGGAGCAGACTTTCACAGTTTTCTAGGCAGACTACTAGAAACTTTAGCAGCTAAAGGTCACGAATTCTGCAGTCACAACTAGTCACACTAGCTCCTCAGGTACCAGCGCCTTCCTTACATTCAAGGACTTTTCTTGATTCTAATGCCTCATCGCACATGTCAAGTACACAAAACTTGTTTATCCGTTTATCTCAATTGTCTGATTTTCGATCTGTGACAATTGTTGATGGTTGAATGTGTCCTGCCTTTAGTGAAGGGGTCGTCTAAGTCTCTTCACAATTGTCTTGACAAAGTTCTATTTGTTCCTAATTTTCCGATAAATTTATTGTCTATTAGTGCACTTACCAAACAATTATATTGTTGCATCACATTCTTTCCCTTTCATTCTACCTTTCAGGATTTACAAACGGAAAGGAAGATTAGTTTAGATTGTAAGCAAGGAAATGAAATGCACCTGCTGGTTCATGATGATTTACCTCAAGGACTAGCCTCTATGCCGTCTGCTTCCAAGCCTTCTTCCTTGTGTCACTACTGGTTAGGTCACCCATCTTTTCAGAAACTTCAACAAACCTTGCCCTGGTATCTAGTGTCACATTTTGATTGTGAGTCTTATCAGCTCGGTAAACATCATTGTACTTCCTTTAAAAGCTTGCGTCTTGTGTCCAATACTACCGCTTTTGAGTTAGTTCATTATGATATTTAGGGTCCGTCTAGAGTTCAATCTATTTTAGAGTATATGTATTATATAATTTTTATTGATGATTTTTCTAGAGTTTTCTGAGTATATTTACTCAAGAATCGTAGTCATGTCTATGATGTACTCAAAACCTTTGTGACAGAAATAAAAAATCAATTTTATATTACTCCTAAAATTTTACACACTGACAATGCACTTGAGTTTGTTCAGTATAAAATTGCTTCTTATTGTGCATCATTAGGTATTCTACATCAGACATTCTGTCCATACACCTCATAACAGAATAGAATTGCAAAGCACAAACACAGATACATTCTAAATGCCACCCGTACTCTCACGGTTCATACGCATGTCCTTAAACAGTTGTAGTCTGACGCAGTGCTTACAGCTACTTACCTGATCAACAGAATGCCTTTTGTACCTTTTGGGGGAAAAGTTCCCCTCCGTCGTCTTAGACTTGAGTCCAATCTATTCAGCTTGACTCCTAGAGTGTTTAGGTGTGTGACATTTATCCAAGACCTCTCTCCTAGTCTTGACAAGCTATCTCCTCGATCAATAATGTGTGTTTTTGTCGGGTATTCACAAACTTAAAAGGGATACTAGTATTTCCATCCTCCCATCAGGCATTATTTTGTATCAACTGATGTCATCTTTTATGAGTCCACATCATACTATGAAGTGTCTCCACCATCCAGTGTGTCTATTCCCCTTCCATCAATTGTTCAGTTGCAAGTTACAGGATGACAATGCTCAAGGAGATCCCACTTTGCCACCAGATGTTACTCATTTCTTGTAAATTTATTAACAACGACAACATGCCCGAGTGTCTCCCACTACCTAACCATCCTCCTCTACAGATACAAATCCATCCACCAATTCCTCAAATCTACCTATTGTCCTGCGAAAAGGTACCCATTCTTGCATAACTTATCCTATCTTTCATTTTGTCTCTTATGATTCTCTTCATCCTCGCTTCCATAATTTCGCATTGTCCCTTGTTTCTCAGTCTATTCCTAGAAATCATCAAAAGACATTGTCCTTACCTCTGTGGAAGGCTACTATAGATGAAGAGATAGCTACACTTACTGGTCGTGCCATGTAAGAATTGGTGACCCGTACTGTTGAAGCTACAATAGTTACCTGTAAATGGGTCTACTTCATCAAGTATAAAGCAAATAGCAGCATTGACAGATATAAAACAAAGCTGGTGCCCCGAGGCTTCACTCAGACGTATGGGATAGATTATGAGGAGACTTTCTCACTGGTTGCTCGTCTTAACTCTATCCAGGTGCTTCTTTCACTAGCTATAAATCACTCTGGGAGGTGTACCAACTAGATGTCAAGAATGCTTTTTTTTGTATAAGAATTTGGCAGAGTCTATTTTGATAGAACAACCTCCAAGTTATGTTGTTCAGGGAGAAGATCGTGTGTGCAGACTCAAGAAGGCAGGTGTTTCTTGTGTGCAAACCAGAGAGCACCCCAAAGTCCTAGAGCTTCATTTGAGAAGTTTAGTTAAGTGGTTCTTGCTAGTGGATTTCAGAGGTGTGCAATAGATCATTCAGTTTTCTTCAGGAGGACAACTAGTAGATGAGTCATTCTAGCAGTGTATGTAGATGACATACTTGTGACAGGTAGTGATATGCAGGACATTGTAGAGATCAAAAAGCATTTATACACACACTTTGTGATAAAAGATATAGGAAAATCTCGATACTTCCTTGAAATTGAGTTCGCTTATGTACATAGTAAGATGACACTGTCACAGGAGAAATATGTTCTAGACCTCTTACAGGAGACAGGTCTTTTGCGATGCAAACCAGAGAACATTCCTATTGAGTAGACACTTATATTCTAAGGCAGCAGCTCGAAGTTGTTGGAGGATCCTCGTCAGTACTGAAGGTTGATTGGAAAGCTCATTTACCTGACTGTGACTCGGCCTGATATCTCATATACAGTTAGTCTTTTGAGCTAATTTATGCAAGAGCCTAGAGCTCTTCGTGTCCTATCATATGTGAAGGGTGTTTCAGGGAAAGGCTTAGTTTACAAAAAAAATGAATATACCACGATTGTAACTTTCTCAGACTTAATATATACAAGAGATCGAAAGCACAGAAAAACCACATCTAGGTTCTGGACCTATGTAGGAGGTAATTTGGTTACTTGACGCAACAAAAAGCAGAATGTTGTATTAAGATCCAATGCAGAGGTTGAGTACCGATCTATGGCACAGACAGTATGTGAGATGATGTGGGTGAAATCACTATTGGAGCAGCTTGAACTTGAGATCAAGGTTCCTATCACCATGTGGTGTGACAATTAAGTAGTCAGTTTCATTGCAAATAATCTCACTTTCTATAAGCGCACAAAGTACGTTGAGGTTAACTGCCACTTTCTGAGGGACATGGTTACGAGAGGGATTATTTTTACTCCTACTCAATCTTCTAAACAGCTAACAGATATATTCACAAAAGACATTAGTGTTGGGATGTTTGAGTATTTGTGTGATAAACTGGACATGATTGATATGTATGCTCCAGATTGAGAGGAAGTGTGAAAGTTAGTTATGTGGGTTTATGGTAAATGGATTATTGGATATCTATTTAATCTAATAGGATATCTGATAAATCTATATAAATGTGTAACTACTCATTATCAATGACATTAATCCTTTATATTATCTTAATCTAACAGATGTCAAGAATGCCTTCTTATATGGAGATCTGATCGAGTCTGTACTTATAAAACAACCTCTAAGTTACGTTGCTTAGAAGGATCATGTATGTAAACTAAAGAAGGCAATTTATGACCTCAAACAAAATCCTCGGGCATAATTTGAAAAGTTCAATCAAGTAACTTTAACTAGTGAACCCTAGAAATGTGCTGTTGATTACTCAATTTTCTACAAGAGGACTACTTACAACTGTGTTATTCTGGCGGTATATATAAATGACATATTGGTGACAAACAGTGATGTGAAGGGCATTGCGAACATCAAATAACATCTCCAAACCCACTTTATCACAAAAGTATAGAGACGCCACATTATTTCCTTGAAATTAAGTTTGCCTATGCAAATGGAAGGATGACATTATCACAGAGGAAATATGTCCTAAATCTTTTACAAGAAACAGACCTTCTAGGATGCAAACCAGAGAGTACTCCGATCGAACAGACACAAACATTCTAGAATATCAGTACGGACTTATTAGAAGATCCTAGTCAATACAAACGATTGATCGAGAAACTTATCTATTTGATAGTGACTCGACCTGTCAATCTATTGAGTAAATTCATGCATAAACTTAAGAGAGTACACTAGACTAGAGACTTTCGTGTTCTATCGTATGTTAAAGGTGCTCCAAGAAAGAATCTAGTATACAGAAAGAATGGTCACACAAAGATCACGGCTTATTCTAACTCAGGATATGTAGAAGATCGTAGAGATAGAAAATCTACATCTTGCTTCTGTACTTATATAGGTAGTAATCTTGTCACCTGGCGAAGCAAAAAGCAGAATGTAGTGTCGAAATTCAGTATGGAGGCAGAGTATAGATCCACAGCTCAGATAATTTGTGAGATGATGTGGATCAAGTTACTCTTTAAGAAACTTAATTTTGATGTTGAGTTACCCATGTCTATGGGGTGTGACAACCAAGTTACCATATTGATTGCAAACAATCTCACCTTTCATTAACGTATAAAGCACATTGAGGTTAATTGTCACTATGTGAGAGATCTAGTGATGAAGGGAGTTATTTGTACACCTCACACTCAATCTCCAGAACAGTTAACAGATATTTTCACAAAAGGTCATAATGTTGGAATGTTCAAGTCTTTATGTGACAAGCTGGACATAATTGATATGTATGCTTCAGCTTAAAGAGGAGTGTTAGAGATATAATACATATGTAGTTAAGTCATTGTAGATACACGGGTTATAAGATATCCGATTATGTCTAAGGTATCTAGTCTCCCTATATATATGTGCATACACATGAGCAACAAAATTCTTTTTTCTCCCTATTTTTCTGTCTCCAACAATCCTTTTAGTAAGCTGTTTACCTATTTTTTCTTCAAATTTTCAAATAAAATCTTGATTATTGCTCAAAAGTTATTTAAGAATAGATAACGATTATAATAATATTTATTATCAAATATTAATGTATCATAATATTTTATTTTATTTATTTAAAAATATATAATGATTTTAGAGAACTTTATTATCAAATTATATGGTATGTTATGACATTTATTTATTTAATAATATATATAATTATTTTAATGAACTATATTATCAAATAATGGTGTATTACCATATCTTATTTTATTTATTTAAGAATATATAATAATTTTAGTGAACTTTATTATCAAATAAAATTATATTATAATATTTATTTCATTTATTTAATAACATATAACTATTTTGACAGACTTTATTGTCAAATATTATATAATAATATATTCATTTAATAATAATTAAATAATTTTAATAATCTTTATTATTAATAAACATATATTACAACATTTATTTATTTATTTAATGATTATTATGCCTTCAATGAACTTGTGTATTATTATATTATATTTCATTTTAGTAATATATAATGATTCTAGTAAACCTTATTGTCACATAATGGTGCATTATAATATTTTGTTTTGTCTACTTAACGATTGTCGTATTTTAGTGAATTTTACTATCAAATTATGGTGTATGATAACTGATAAGTTTCATTTAAGAATATATATGATCTTGTTCTAATTGCTTTATTTAGTGCATGTTTTATATATATGGAAGGCTTACAGAAACAAAGAGGAAAGACATCACAAAGCAAAGAAGATGCTTCATGAATCCCACATATCAGTGGAAAATCAGCACAATAAAATTCTAAATGATTCATAAAGTTTAGTAAGGAAGGTACAGGTGTCTTTGTTTTTGGTACGGGTCTGTTTGTTTTTCCTGTAAGGAACCTACAGTGTTGAAACTCCATAATGCAACGATTGACTCAATGTGTATTGATGTGGGACAAGAAGGGAATCAAACGACAATAACAATAACGAAGATAGACTATAATCCAATAATTCAGAGATATATAACTGCAATCCAATTTCCAAATGAGAGACTCCAATCTCTGCTTTGAGAAGTGAAACTCCAATCTACACCTCAAGCATAACAAAGAACAACTAAATTGTCATATCAACAACAATTGACTAATACAATTGGGTTTCCTCTCCTCATATAGGAGGGTCCACACAAAAGAGATAATAACCAACAAAAATGAAATAATAACTAAACTCCCTGCACAAAAAGGATAGTTAAAGAATAACTATAAACATAGAGTAGGTCTAGATAACCATCCTCATCTCCCATATACTACATATAAAAATAACACGTGTAGGAAAACTGTCAAAATTATAATGTGAGCTGACCTTATCCACAGGTGCCAACTCCATAAGTTCTTTAACGGATGATACCATTCCGTGTACGCTAAGCTTCGGCACTGCCAACCCAAAGTCAAGGTAGACCTATTTCAAAACAAAATATATCATTTCTGGAGCATAGAAGGCACCAACTAGTTGAATACAATTGCATCTCCAAAATCTTGTACCTGGGAGTAAACTGAAGCAAGATATGACGCTTCTCTGGAAAAAGGATAAGATGCGTGGAGAAGCACAAAGCGGCATTTGGAAAATCTCTCATCCTCGAGCAATCCTCGCAGAAGCAGGGGATTGCACTGCTTCAAGTCCAAGTCCTTGTCTCCGAATCTAACATATACATCAACAAATGCCTTAAACTCAGTATGTGGAGTCAGCAATGTGGCACCATATTCGCCATTGAGCTAGATTTATGGTTGCTTATTAAATTAGATTATAATTGTTTAGGCCCTTTTCACTGGTTCCAACAATGTAACTTTAGGCCTTCCTACACCTCTTTCAAATATAAGCCTCTCTTTGTCATATAAGGGCACTTATGCCATTTTTAGAATATGAGTATATCACCTAAGAAGACAAGTCCCACTCAATTTATAATCAACTAGTGCTATCTTTAAATGCATTTTGATAGTACATCTCAAGATCTGTTTCCGAAATGTCACTATTTAGTGCTCAGGAAGTAAATTGGTTGTATAATTTTCTATAAGGTTCTCCTTTTAGCAATTCTTTCTACCACGTGAAATTCCCAGATGTACTCTCTGTTTCACTCCTATCATTTCTACGGGTAAAATATCCTTTAGTTATGCACTTATGCCATATGCAAATGTTTAAATAGAACATTTAGATATCTCAAAATCATCTGATATTCTTCCATCATTATTATTTCTAGTATTACTAAATTTATGCTCCATATGTTCAGTTTTAATTGAATAAAGCCTAGATAAGTCAGATTTTGTAGCTACTTTGTTCCATTTGGGGCAATAGCTTGTCTTCAATAGCCTTTTCATTTACTTTTCCTAATCCTTTGGAAGGAAACTATAATTTGCTCTTTTGATCAGTCAATCAGAATTTTATTGAAAAAACAAAATAAGGTACATCACAAGACTCATTGAGCTGATAAATCAGAAAGAAACAATCAACAATCAACAAAAAAAGGGATCAAATCAAGACACAACGTAACATATTGCTTTTGTTATTAAATAGAAGTTCTTAGTTAGGATATGCCCTGTGCATGGATATATACTTACATGTAATATTATCAAGTTATAGGTGTTTGATCAATTACTTTATAATAGGAGGGTTATTATGAAAATGTCTCATAATGAAAATGTATTAAAGAATTATGAATAGATAGGTATGAGAAAGGATTGGAGATTTCTAGAATTTTTCTTGCAAATCCTATGATGGATAGGCATTGGAAGTGTTATTGGGGAAAATAAGTCTATTGCTTAAGGCCAAAGGGATTACATATATATATATATATATAGTGAGAGACTAATGTAAAGGATCCATATAATACAAGGAACCATTAACCCACTAAGACTCTAAGAAGTACTCTAACACTCTTTCTCAAACTGAAATAAATATATCTAATACACCCAACTTGTTACATAAATAATAAAAAATCCCAACACTAACCCTTTTAGTGAATATATCCACTAACTATTCAGAAGACTGAATGTAATGAGTACTGATACGACCACATAATACCATGTCTCTACTGTAATGACAATCTACCTCTATATATTTGGTTCTCCCATGAAAGATTGGATTGTTAACAATAAATATCACAACCTAATTATCATAGTGCATAATCATAGGAAGATCGACTTGAACTCCAAGCTCCATCAGTAAAGAACATAGCCACATCATTTCACAATCAGTCTAAGCCAAGACTCTGTATTCTGCTTCAGTACTAGATCGTGAGACAATATTCTGTTTCTTGCTTTTCCAATTAACCAAGTTACCACCTATATAGGTGCAATAACCTGATGTTAATTTTCTATCTCTCCAATCATCTGCATAGTCAAAATTTGAATAAACCTCAATCTATAAATGCCCGTGGTTGCTATAAATCAAACCTTTCCCAAGTGAGTTCTCGATGTAGGCAAGTAAACTCCCTGCCAACGTATCTGTCTAAACTCATGTATAAACTTACTTAATAGCTTTACTGCAAATGAAATACTAGACAAGTAACGATCAAATAAATCAATTTGTCTTCCAGACGTCGGTACCTATCAACCTCTTCCAAACACATCGATGTATTATCCCAAAAAGGGCATTACTCTATCAACGTACTTTCTAACTTACATCCCATAAGTTTTGTCTCTTGTAACAAATCTAGAGCATATTTTCTCAACATCAAAACCATTTTATCTTTGCCATATGCAAACTCAATGCTAAGAAATTACCTTAACTTACCCATGTCCTTAATGATAAGGTGTTTTGACTAATACTCCTTTGTTTTTACATTCCTGTAGTATTATTACCTGTCAAGAGGATGTCATCTACATAAACTGCTAGAAATACATGACCAATAGCACCTGACTTGATGAACACAGAGTGATCAACTGCACACTATCTAAACCTATTGTCCAGCACAACTTGACTAAACCTCCAAAACCACACTCTTGGACTTTGTTTCAGTCCATATATCATCTTTTTAAATAGACAGACATAGTTCTCCCTTTGAACAACAAACCTAAGAAATTGCTCCATGTAAACTTGCTCAGAAAGATCGCCATAAGTAAAAACATTTTTTACATCTAGTTAATGAAGAAACTAAGACTAATTAACAGCAAATGAAAGTAGAACCTCAATGGAATTGAGTTTAGCAACAAGAGAAAAGATAGCTGCATAGTCAATCCCATAAGTCTATATAAAACCCCGTGCTACCAAACTTGCTTTGTATTTTTCAACTAAACCATCTGTTCTATGTTTTACTATGAAAACCTACTTATAGTTGACTACCCGTGTTCCTTCAAGACAAGTCACAAGTTCCCATGTATCTCAAGAAGTCAAAGCTTGCATTTCTTCCTCCGTGACAGTTTTCCAATGAGGTAAGAGAAGAACTTCTTGGTAGTTATTTGGAATAGACTCTGCAGAAAAATACAAGGTAAATTGACGAAAAGATGGGTAAAGTCTATCATAGGTAACAAAAGTAGAGACAAGATGAATTGTAGTTAAGCGACTGCCTTTGCGTAAAGCTATAAGAAGGTCAAAGTAAGTAGGATTTATAGGCATTGGAGTTGAAGCAAAGTCGATAGAAAAGGGCATGGTTAGTCTCCTATGGTGGCTAGATTTTTTAACAACGCTCTAATACCATGTTATTGGAGAAAATAAGTCTATTGCCTAAGAGGAAAGAGATTACATATATATATAGCGAGATACTAATGTAAAAGATCCATATAACATAAAGATCCATTAACCCACTAAGACTTTAATAAGTACTCTAACAGAAAGATTGCTTAAGAGGAAAGTAAGTCTATTACTTTAGAGGAAAGGGATTACATATATATATAGTGAGATACTAATGTGAAGGATCCATATAACATAAGGATCCATTAACCCACTAAGACTTTAATAAGTACTCTAACAAGAAGATTGCATGGATTTTTAGAGTTCTCATGTAAATTCCATACAAATCATATCCTATATATATACATAACTCATGCTTTTAATTCCAATAATGCATCATTCTCCCTCCTCCATCTTCTTTCCAATGCTCTCCTTTATGGCTTGAAGAAGAACTAGTTTAGGAAGGTTTCCAACAAAGGAAAAGTGTTGTTATATCTTGCCTTTGAAAAGAGCTCCTTTTAAGGTAAATGAAACTATGGTGTTAGGTTAGTAATGTAATAAACATTAATAACTTAATTAAACCCATGGGTTTTTGGGTAAAAATGATTAAGTTCAATATATATATATTTTAATTATATTGATATTATATATATATATATATATATATATATATATATAGCTCACGTAGTTGCTAATTTTTATAATATAAGGGTTGAGTTTACTTTTAGTTGAAATATGAATATTCAACTTAAAATTAATTGGCTATAAGGAGAGAAATTTATAACCACAAATCTAGTTCTCATTTTTCTCAATGTGGGACTATTCCAATGCTCTATGTGACTTATGGTCTCTTTTAAATCCTATAAATGTCTCTTTTGAACATAAATAGATGTGTGTGAACTTAAACCTGTTTAGGCCTTTTTAGACACTAGTACCATATTAAAATATGGACATTTAACACAAAACCAATTGACTTTGAGTGAGGAGTTCATCTATATATAATCACAAGTCCAATCCTTTTTTTTCCAATGTAAGATAATTCCAGTACTTCCAAACTTTCATACAACTTGTTTCTTAATTATTTAGCATCTTTCAACAAAGTTTTTATCAAATTCCAATTTTTTTTTGCTAAATTTCACTATGAGAAGGTTCTTTTTCTTACAATTTAAAGATATTTATCGTATACATATCTAACAAAAGCATATGGGAGTATTAGCGATGTTTAAAGGAAATGGTTGCCGAAATCCCATTTATTTGATGTCAAGACGAGCTTTGAATTACATTTACTTATGAGTTTTGAAAAAGAACCTAATCATTTTGAAAAGATCAATGATTATTGGAGTTTGTTGTTTTCTTATTATGGAAAAGAGACTTTTGAAAGACTTCGTCTAATAGTATATTGTTGTTGAGAGAAAAGAAAATCTTACTATTCTCTATTGAGCATTACATATATATAGGGTATCGGTTATCCAACACTAAATGGATATCCAATTACCCACTAAGATCATATAAGCCACATTACATACTCTAACACTCCCCCTCAAGCTGGAGCATATATATTAAGCATTCCCAACTTGTTACATAAAGACTCAAATACTCCAACACTTAGACCCTTTGTAAAGATATCTGCCAACTGATCTAAAGATAGAGTATAAGGGATAGAGATGATTCCTCGCATGACCATGTCCCTCACAAAGTGACAATCTACCTCGATGTGCTTTGTTCGTTCATGGAAAGTGAGATTGTTTGCAATAAAAATAGCAACTTGATTATCACACCTTATAGACATGGGTGTTTCGACACCATAGTCAAGCTGCTCTAATAAAGACTTTATCCACATCATTTCACATGTTGTCTGGGCCATGGATTTGTATTCTACTTCTACACTAAACCTCGATACTACATTCTGCTTTTTACTGCGTCATGTGACCAAATTTCCTCCCACATATGTGTAAAAATCGGATGTAGATTTTCTGTCTCCCTTGTCACCTGCATACCTTGAATCTGAATATGCCATAATCTTGATGTGACCATTATTCCTATAAACCAGACCTTTTCCTGGGACACCTTTCACATAAGAGAGAACACAAATGACACCCATCCAATGCACTCTCCTAGGCTCATGCATGAGCTAACTCAGCAGACTGACAGCATATGAAATGTCTGGCCGTGTCACAGTCAAGTAGATAAGCTTCCCAATCAACCTCCTGTACTGACCGGGATCCTCAAATAGCTCTGAATTAATATCCTAGAAGGTTGGTGTCTGCTCAATAGGGGTGCTCTCTGGTTTGCATCCCAAAAGACCTGTCTCTTGTAGAAGATCCAGTACATACTTCCTCTGTGACAGTATCATTTTGCCATGTGCATAGGCAAACTCTATCCCAAGGAAGTAATGAGGTTTCCCCATGTCTTTCGTCACAACGTGACTACGAAGATGGGTTTTAACTTCCTCAATACCCTGTGTATCACTGCCTGTCACTAATATATCATCCACATAAACAGCCAGGATAACACATCCATGATTTGTGCACCTATAAAAAACTAAGTGGTCTACTGTACACCGTTGAAATCCCCCAACAAAAACAACCTGACTGAACTTCTTAAATCAAACTCTGAGACTTTATTTGAGGACATAAATTGCTTTCTTGAGTCTGCACATACGATCCTCCCCCTGAGCAGTAGACCTTGGAGGCTGCTCCATCAGAACAGACTCAGTCAGATTACCATAAAGAAAGGCATTCTTGTCATCCAACTGGCAAAGGTCTCAGGAGTGATTCAAAGCAAGAGAAAGGATAACCTTTATAAAATTTAGGCGAGCAACAGGAGAAAAAGTCTCCTCATAATCAATCCCCTGCGTCTGAGTAAAACCACGAGCCACCAGTCTGGCTTTGTACCTATCAATGTGTCCATCTACATTGTATTTTATGGTACAAACCCATTTACAAAAGACCACTTTAGCCCTAACAGTTCTGGCCACTAACTCCCACGTACCACGACTAGTGAAAGCAACTATCCCCTCATCTATAGCGTTATTCCAGTGAGGAAGGGAAAGTGCCTCCTGATAAGACCTAGGAATAGTCTGAGAAACAAGAGACAAGGCAAAACTACGAAACCAAAGTGAAGGGAGTCAGGAAATAAAATGAGAAATAGGATGTACAGTGGAAGACCGACTACCTTTTCGAAGTGCAATGGACAAGTCTGAGGATGTAGTAGATGGATCTGCATCAGCAAAGGAGGATGGTTCATTGATTGGAGACACTGGAGCGCGCTGCCGTCGCTGATAAACCTGCAAAGGACGAGTAGCCACTTGTGGTAAAGGGAGTGCATCGTGAGTATCAACATCCTGTAACTCAACAACAGAAAGAATAGAAACAGACACACTTGAAGAAGGGGAGACTGTAATACGGTTCTGACTCAAAAAAGTAACATCAGCAGATACAAAATATCGTCTTGTTGGAGGATGGAAACAATGATACCCATTTTGTGTACGCGAATATCCAACAAACACACACTTGAGGGAGCGTGGAGACAGTTTGTCCAAACCAAGGGTAAGGTCTTGAACAAATACCACACTCAAAAACTCTAGGTGTCAGCCAAATAATATAGACTCAGGTTTAAGCTGACGGACAAGAACTTCACCCCCTAAAGGAGTGGAAGGCATGCGGTTGATGAGATAAGTTGCTGTAAGCACCGCATCAGACCACAACTGCTTCGGGACATTCATATGGACCATAAGGGTGCAGATAACGTCGAGAATATGCTGATGTTTGCGTTCCGCCACCCTATTTTGCTATGAGGTGTGTGGACAAGAAGTTTGATGGAGAATACCTAAGGAAGAACAATGAGAGGTAATCCTGGATTGCATAAACTCAAGGGCATTGTCAGTTCTCAAAAATTTCGAAGTAATACTAAAATGATTCTTTATTTCATTAAGAAAATAGCAAAGTACATCATAAACTTGACTCCGATCTTTCAACAAATAAACCCATGAAGCTCGGGAGAAATCATCCACAAAAACAATATAGTACCTATGTCCCGACACAAATGGGACTCTAAACGGACCCCAGACATCACAATAGACTAACTCAAAACATATCGTAGTAGACATAAGACTTAACCTTTTAAAGGAAGCTTGATGATACTTCCCTAACTGATAGGACTCACATTGGAAAAGAGAAACAGATCGCCAAGGTAATGCTTGTTGAAGTTTCTGATGAGAAGAATGTCCCAACCGGTAATGCCATAGAGATGAAGACTCTGAAGTAGATGCCACAGAAACTAATCCAAGAGGTATCTCATCACGAACGAGTAGATATACTATATTGCCGCGCTCACGGTCCAAACCAATCCTCCTCCCCGTCTGCAAATCCTGAAAAATACAATGGAAAGGAAAGAAGATAACTGAACAGTTTAATTGTTTTGTAATAGCGCTAATGGAAAGTAAATTTACAGGAAAATCTGGAACAAAAAGGACTTATTCAAGTGGTAATTGAGGAGAGGCATGTACTACCCCTTCCCCAGATACAGGACAGGTTCGACCATCTGCAATGGCCACAGTACGAAAAATAAATAACTGGGACAACTGAGTAAACAGCCTACGTGTACCTGACATGTGGCAGGAGGCACCGGAATCAATGATCCAGGAAGAGTCTCTGGATGCAAGGAAGGCACTAGTACCTAAACAGCTCGCATAAGCAATCGTGGCAGTAGAGTCTGTGATCTTTAGCTGCTGAAGCTGCTCGTAATCTGCCTGTGAGAAGGTGAAAGTCTGCTCCTCAGTAGTAAACTCAGTAGTGACATGAGCTGCCTATGGTCTGTCAATAATGTCCCAACATTTCTCGACCTTATGCCCCAAGCGACAGCAATGTAAGCACCATGGACGTCCACTTGTGTCACTTCGTCCACGACCGCCTCCTTGAGAATTGTCACGTCCACGTCCACGTCCACGTGTGGCTGCCATGGCTGATGGCTCAAACACAGGATGAGTGGAGGTTGTAGAAACCTGGAGAACCTTGCTGAAAGTCGTCTGTAAGTCTGAGACACTGTCAGTTCCCAAAACCTGACCTCAAATCTGAGAGCTAATCTCCAGGTTGATACCAGAAAGATAGGCTGCAACTGCTAATTTCTCCCTGTACTGGCGAAGTTTGGTGATATCCACTCTCAATGGCTGATATACATCTAACTCGTCCAATAGTGCTCGAAGCGCAGTGAAGTGTTGCTAAACAGACTGATCCCCCTAACGAAGAGTGAATATCTGTTCATAGATCTCGCAGACACGAGAGATGTTTTTCTCGTGACCATAAGTAAGACGTAAGGTATCCCAGATCTTCTTAGCAGGTTGCAATAGGATAACACCTCGTGCAACTTAGGGCTCCATGCTATTTGTCATCCATGTAATAACACTACATCATCTGCAAGTCAATCTTCATACTGTTCTGACTTGATATCGGGAGGAGGGTGGGTGAGGTACTTCAGTTTTTTGTGGGCTAGGACAAATGTCTCAAAACTCTAGGACCATAATATATAGTTGGATCCCGAGAACTTTTCAGATGTACCGCTCATATTTTTGACAAACGAGTCACGAGATACTATAGCCTTTGATTGAAAAAAATATAGGAAAATTGCTGGAAAATGTCTGAAAAACTAACAGGAGTGAACCGAACTGCTCATCAAGGCCGTGGATGTGACGTATCCACTTAACACAGAGGCCAGAGGCTTAGAGAGGACTAAAACATGGTCAACACAGCCACTACACCACACAGGAAGAGCTGGACAGCCCTTTCAGACATAAAGGAGAGCACTTAAGGCATCACCAACAGCTGCACAGGTGCCGGTGACCCCTGCCGGCGCCGTCCAACGGCCTGGCCTGATTTGGCCGTCGGCCGATGGGGAGAAAAGGGGTGGAGAGGACGCCGACGTGACCTGAAGCGGCGGGGCTAAGTGGGCGGCGACTGGCGGTGGCCAGAGAAAGTGGTCCGACGACTACAGTTGCTGTTGTGTGTCTTAGGTTTTTTTTTTTTCTTTTAAGGCTCTGGTACCATGTTGTTGAGAGAAAAGAAAATCTTACTATTCTCTATTAAGCATTACATATATATAGGGTATTGGTTATCCAACAGAGAAAAGAAAATCTTACTATTCTCTATTGAGCATTACATATATATAGGGTATTGGTTATCCAACACTAAATGGATATCCAATCACCCACTAAGACCATATAAGCCACATTACATACTCTAACATATATCAATATATATGTGTGTGTGTGTTCTGTGTAGGATTCCTCTTTTAAAAATATCAACGTGGATGGAAGGTCGATTGTGATATACACATGCCACAACGCAGTAGCACCTAATGATTAAGGCACAAATTAAGGGCCTTGTGTTGGTTGATTTGATAACACTTAACCTGAGACAAAACAAACTAGCATGGTGGTCCATTATGTAGCATTGCAAAATGTTTTCAACATCTACGTGTGGGTCGTATTTGGTTGTTTGACGTCGAACACCGATAAGTATAATGATGATATATTATTGAATACGTGATGATTTGGAAATATATGGATTTTTGAGTTTTAACCAACATAATGGTTATAGGTCGATTTCGATAAATTTTTGTTGTTTCAAATGAGAAACATTAATGGTATTTTCACATATATATTGTTATTGATTTATTGAAAATAAATGTAACTCGGTTATTACAAGTTTTCAAGGATGATTTTGCATATTTTATGTAACACAAATGTAAAGATGATTGCATATTAAAATATTAATGCGATGGGACTAATCCATGCTATAGGTCTAGTGTGCTGAGTTCCCTTATGTGAGACTCATGTTGTTGTTTCCCTTTTTTTTTGCAAGTATGCATTAAACCCGAACATGGATAATCACATGTAATTGGGAGTCACTGTAGAGTCCTTTCACACTTTCCTCAATAAGTGATGTAATACTTTGCACATAAGTTTTGTAACTTCTTCTTACTTTTAGTTTGTGTTAGATTTTATGCCTTAGTTAAGTAAATATGTGATATCGTTGTAGCTAAGATGTTGATATTTTAGTATTGATTATAATACTAATGGAATTTGTGAGTCGCACTTTTGACGTTGTCACGTTTCGAACGTGACACACAAATAGAAGCAGAAGACGACTCCTATGGGTCATGAGGAGGAGGCCACTGCACCACAAAACATATGATACTCTTTTTATTCCACAGCAGGGAACGAGATCAACTTCAATATATATGGTGAATTGGTGATTCCACTCAATCCAACAACACCACCAAACTACATGTGGAATGACTTGCCACTAGCAATCAAGCTTCCATTCCAAAGGACATCCCCACAGAAGATGATACAAATCCTCCTCTCCCCCCCCAAAAAATACACAATGACTCCCTAGAGAGAAACGCCTCCTCTTAAGTGCTAGCTCCATCAACACCTCCTTATGGAAGATCAGCCAAGCAAACATGCACTTTCTTAGGAACCAAGTTATTCCAAATGTACTTAATACAGCTGATCCTCACCCTGTCTCCAGCAATGACCTTGTACAAAGACATCACCAGAAAGTTCTCATCCTCATCCCACAACCACTCTAGAATCACAGGGATTCAAATTACAATTGGAACCCACAGTCTGAGCAAAGTAATGAGATAACTCTCTAAGTCCTCTATCATTGGATCTTTTTTGAATCACAAATCCCACACAGCCCCTACACGTGAGCTCAAAAAACATTCCCCTGGACTAGCAGACTGCATAACAGAGATACAAAATAAATATGGAAAAGTTTGTCCCAACAGCACTGAATCAATCCACACATCCTCCCAAAACTGATCTGATTTCCACACAACAATTTAAGCCTGATCCATACAACAGCACACCTGCAGCCTCCAAGAACCCACCTCAAACATGAGAAACCATATAAGATGCTCACCCCCCACCAGGCAGCCCTTGTATCACTTCACAGTAGTAATTATTTGCAATAACACATCGCCCAATGCATTCCCCACTTAACCGAGATGTAGCACCCATTTGGGAATAACTTACCACAAAGACTCTTTATTTTTAATCTTAAATGCACTGAACTTCACTGAAATTTGGTTGTCAAAAACACTTGGCCTAAATCTCATGTTTTTCTTCACCCTTTTTTTGCACAGCTTATCACATAATATAATTCAATATGGAGACTAGGTTTCACCACACTTACTAGTTACCACTTTTTAACTTCCTCTACAGCCAATTTATTCTCCTTATTTCAATAGCCATGAATTCGTGAAAAATTTGTTAGGATAGTTTTTTTTATTAGATTTTTGTCTGAGCCTCTATGAAACTAATGAATCAAAAAAAAAATTTGACACCAATTTGACTAAGAGAAGAAAGAATTTTTCAATATAAAAATTGGTAAAACAGAAAAAAAAATTGATCAACTATTCGGATATTTAATAAAATCTCAGAGAATTACAGAAAGACTTATCAAGTAGATAATTCAAACCAACAATCCAAACAGAAAAAAGGGACAAACATCAGTCTAGTGCCAACAATAGCTCAAGCTACTCCTAAGCAGACTCCACAGAATCATCCAAAGCAAGAATACCACTCAAACACTATTAACAGTGTGTCTCCCAAATCCTGGAATGAATCGAACTCACCTCGAAAGATGTGATGGTTGGCTGATTCCATTGGAACCACCAAATAGCATGAGCAAGCAAACTCCAACAATTTCCCAGTCAACCCTGTACAACACTTGCAAGAGCCCAAGCAAGCCAGAACTCATCCAAAGAGTCTGCATAAATCTGGGCAAACCCTGAGCTGTCAACCAGCTCAGCCCACCATTGGCAGTTTGACACACAAACTGAGACTCACAAAGAAGGTGACTCAAACTCCCCTCGGCTACGTGACAAAACACAACGGCAAGCAAGATGAAAGCCCCTACATTTGACAGCACACTCCATCAACAGATCCTCATGGAGAAACTCCTAGCAAAAATCTGAACTTTGTAATACATTTTTGTTCTAAGTTTTCCGGCACAACCACACAATCAGAATTCAGAAGCACCTCAGAACCATTCAAAGCCAACAATTTCCAACAAAAAAAGCGAAGAAACAAAATCTTCTCGATCATTGGGATCTCTGGTAAATCACAAGTCCCAAGCAACCCCTACGGAAAATTTCACAGCACACTCCCCTACAATATTTGAAGGCAAAAATTGATAAATTATCTACACATCTTTCCAAAACCTCGCCCAATCCCCACAACTAAGCCTCAAACCAATCCCACTCCATACCACCTCCTCAACCTCCACAATCCCACCCAAACCGGAGAGACCCGTCCCAAATGAGAGCCCAACTTAAAATTTTGTACCACATCTGATGATGATCCGTTTCCAAAGATCCCAGAGCCCACCTGCACCAAACTCTACAACCACACTCCCAACAGAGCCAGGTTAAAATGAGCCGTTTTTTTTGGTTTTGAAGACTAGAAAAACAACAATATATTGCATGTTTCTGAAGAATCCATTTCCATTTTTTTTCTGATTTACAATGAAAACTAAATCTTGATATACCTCAAAATAATAAAGTGTTTTCCCCTACTTGCTGAATCAAAAGCTAAATCACAGGCTTCCGACAAAAGACAAGTTGTTTTTGCAGATTTGGATGAAATATAACATTAATTTATTTGATGGAAAAAATATTATTGCAATAATGAGATTGACATTACATGTGCATCATTTCTAGATAATAAATGCTTCAAAACAATATATGAGAAATATAACAGGTTCCAGAGATAGGACTAAATTATGTACCCAGTATGGATCTGCACAGGCAGGTTGAAGTATAGCGCAACTTCCAAGCTACGTGTAAATATGTAGTCTATTAAATTCTTATTTTGGATGCGAACAAATGGCTTTGCTGAATAAAAACAAGTTCAGAATTCAAACATCAGAACAACATGAAACAATGTAATTGACTAGTAGTTTCTAAACAAACAATCAAGAAACAAACCACTAATAGTTTCAAGAAGCCCTTCCTCAGCAGCCTTCCTGCTAACATGTGTATCAATCTCTAATCCACTTCTGTATGCAGCTATGCTCTTCAAGGAAACAACTCCATTGGCAATTGTATCACAAAAGCTAAGGAAATTATAGAGAAGTGAATGATAAAATGTATCAACAAAAGTAAACAAACACCACACACTATATTATCTCCAAAGGATATGATTTTAGCCTTGCCATGAAGGTTTCACTAAATGAATCCAACGATATTTTAGAACCATTTGGCAGTTCCTGAATGTCAAAAGCAGGTAAAAATCAGCTTGCTAACATGAATTTGAATAAGTCATGTGAGAAAATCATACACAAGAAAAGCTCCCAACACATAATATAAGAAAATTACTATGGCTATTTTTGAGGTAGCCAACTGATGTGATCAGCAACCACCCATCACCCCATGAAGGTCTAAACCATTATGTGCACCACGACTTGTGTGGATACAAAGAAATTACTGAAACCTCGGTGCTACATAATACAAGATGATTCTTGGTTGTCCTCTGTTCTTAGAGACAGGTTCAAGAGGTTGTCACAGAGACTGGCCCACACAATCATGAGGGCCAACAAATCCTTACAATGTTAGTAACTAACTATTCTAGTAGTTCTCCAATTACAAGAGCAAAGGCACTATCTAATAATTCTATCAGAATAAGAATCTGTTGCGTACTTCTATATTGTAGAATATCTAGTTTTAACTTATGGCTTTGAAAATGGCTAGCTCCTAACAATCCATAATGCAGGATAGCAAATGTTTTCTATATAGACAAATTGTTCTTGTTATTTATTTTAAATTTCTAAGATAGTCATATCAAAGTAGCTAAAAGGTACTTGACAGCAATCTCACTCATGATAACATTGCATGCCATGCATATATTGCCCCAATCAAGAAAATAACTGAAACCTTACAAAAATATTGTAGGCTGTTTAGTTATGTGTTAATTTACAAAAAGAATAAATAAGACTAGCTCTTCTTCTTGGAATAGCTAAAACACACACACATGGATAGGTCTAATAGAGGAACACAATCACTGCAAGAAGGGACAGTCCAAACAAAAAGTCAGTTCTATAACTTACATTGAGAATTTTCTCAGCCATGTATTCGATCCGTAATATCCTACCAACAGCAGAAGTAAAGCATGAGTGCCACTCCCATTTATGCATCTTGTCAAATACAATCCCGTCGTCGATAAAAATAGCACATATATTGGCTTCAGTAAAGCATTTTGAACCAATAGCCTGCAACCCAAGTGATTTCCGATGACTTTGAACATCATTCAAGGATGAAGTGCAGTTGTACAACCTGGCAAGGTCCTTAATGCTTCTCTGTTGATGGAATTGCAGAAATAATCAAACAAATTTCAAATATCAAGTAACCAAAAAACTATTTTAATGCAGGAAGCCAAGAAAAACAATTTGTTTTAAACATTGGCCATTCAAGTTTAGTCTTTATGAAAATTTGTCATAAGACCTAACTATCCACACTGGGACTGGCTGAGGCTCATATAGGGAGGGAAAAAGTATGGAAATAATAACATTATCATATGGGAAGTGTTAGATTAAGTTAGAATAAGTAGATCCTAATACGGATCTTGTGTGTATCCGCTTAAGAGATTCTTGTAGATTAAGTAAGTTCGAGGAGATTATATTCTCTTTAGGCATGAAATACATGAATCTTATTCTCTAACGTGGTATCAAGAGCTTAGGGTTTTTAAACAAAAGAGAGACGAGGAGAGGAGCCTGCTGCCAGCCAAGGCCACCCGCCCCCACTTGCCGGACCTCCCCACCCTCCTCCCGACTTCTCCAGCCCCTCTCGCCCACCCTCCAATCCCCTTCTCCAACCATTTTTCCTTTATCTCAAATAAACCCCTCACATTTGAATATTAACCTGTCCTTCGCCTCTTTTCTTTATTTAATTACGAATCCCCACGTAACGTCAGTTGAATGTAAGTTTCCACATTTAACCACAGCCAACCTATAACCCATGGTATGAAATGACGAGCCAGACCCATCTTCTCCACATTGAAAAGCGGTGGAGCCACAGTTGATCGTCCAAATATGAGCAACTTCCGTGATAAACTCAAGAGTAAGGGGATTATATGTAATTTTCTCTCGTACAGATCTCCACACCTCCTTGCTTCTCTCTGCTAATAAAGAGAACCTTAAGAGGTCACACGCAAAAACGGAACTAGATTCTGCTGAGCCCGTTGCCATCCAACATCGATACGTTTAACCAAACCGCCTAGTGCAGGACACATGTGGATTGTGGATACGTCGAACCGCGGCGAAATTCAACTTACCATGAACCAACAAGATGGGGGCCCTCAAAGATCAGAGGACAGCGGAAAGCGGCCAGACAAGTAAAGGACAAATAACAAGAGAAAGAGATAAAAGGAAGACTCCATTTCTGTTAATCAATCGAGCTCATTGATCAGTAACCATGGGAAAGAGGTGGGGGATGGAAGGTTTAGTATGGACCTTGAAGGAGAGGGTGCCGGGGACGTGCGAGAGGGCGTCGCCCTCCGCCTCGGAGAAGCAGCGGACGAACGGGAAGCCGGAGTCGATGGCGACGAGGTTGTGCGCGTGGGCGTCGATGGCGGGCACGCTCTTCACCGCCTCCCTCAGCTCGCTGTACCTCTCCATCTCCACACCCCCCCTCCTCTCTCTCTCTTTCACACTCTCGGTGGCTCTTCTTTCGCTTCGTTTGTTTGGTGGAGATGGACTGAGCACAAAGAAGAAGAGCTGGAACTGTAGCAGATTCTCAGGAACTTCAACTGTAGTCGCTCCCCCAAGAGATCCACTCCGTTTGCTTGGGAAGCTCCTCGCAGCTCCCCGACGAGCGTCTGGGACGATTTTGCCCCTTGACAGGACGAGGAGGGAGAGGGAAGGACGGCAGAGGAGGGAGTACGCGGAGATGAGCCTGCTGGAGAGAATGGGGTGGTAGGAGAGCCCCACGCGGAAGACAGCGGCGTGGCCTTGTTTGGCGTGTACAAGGGAACGGTGGATTGTGGAGAGAATGGAGGCGCTGAACACGGCCACCGTTTCCAGACGACTGGAGAGCGAAAAGGGCTTCGGAGTTGGGAAGCCGCGGAAGCCGCGGGAGTTGGAGAAAATGGGTTATAGATCTTTACCATTTCCTTTTTGCGGATGTTTTTGGAAGTGCGCAGTAGAGTTCCTTTGCACTGAGAGCGGGGCATCACCGCCAGTGGGACGTCACGTCGTTCTGTCACGACTCACGATCCACCTACCCAAGATGTTCGGCATCCGTTATAGGATAGATAAAGGGTATCATTTTTGTACAGATGGTATTAAAAAATTATAAAATTATTAACTTAATTTCGCTCAAAAATAAAATTAATAAGATAACATCATTTAATTTCCTTTTACAATAAAAGATTACTCCATTATTTTTATTTTTATTTTATCTTTACATAAATACTTCTTTTTTCGGCCTCAAACCTTCGAAACTCCTCACCTTCTCTATCTCTTGGTTATCTTTTCATGCTTTCAAGCCTTCACATGTCTTTTTTTTGTAAACTGTTATTAATATATATTTCAATCAAACATTTAACTATGAGAAATCACCACTAAGTGATGTAATATATATGATGTCTGTAGGAGTCAAACTTTCAACCACTGGTACAACCATAAAGAAACTTCACCATTAGACCAAGTAGCTGCAGACCAAGCGCCTCTTGCTAGGAAAAGAAAGAAGATTCATTTTACACTCTCGTACCCATCTTATGCCTTTTTTTCTTTCGTAGTCATCAACCAGTTTATACACTTAAATGGATGTTTTCTTTTATTTCTCTTCATAAGTTTCGTAACTTTTGTGATTTCTACCATTAAAGATAGAGGTGAAAGTTGGTGTCTTTAATAAGAAATGTGGTAACTAATCTTATTCGTAGTTGTAAGATATTTATTTTTATTTTCATTTTCATCTCTTTTTTTATCACACATAATAGTAATTCTTTATTTGTAAATAAATATTTAATAAATGTCAATGACAACTTCAATAAATGTAAATGATAGTTGAAACATTATTTCATTTATAATAAAATGTGATTATTAAACTAGGTAACATAATTTAATGTTCAATGAGACGTAATTTTAATTTAATAAGATATGATTTCTTATGTAATGAGAGACATGATTCAAGTATAATAAGACATGATTTATGAGTTAAGAGACATGTTTTCAGAAGGATTGAGAAATGACTCTTTAACTATAAAGATAGCATGTTTTAATATGTATGAGAAATAACTTTTGAAATATAAGACATGATTCGTGAGCTAAGAGACATTTTTTCGAAGTTAATGAAACATGATTTTTCAATTGTAATTATCTCATATTAAAACAATATATTTTGGGATGAGACTTAATTCTATCATATTCTATGAAACATGACTCTTCTTGAAATGTGGCATCCTTGAATTTAATTTATAAAAGAAGTGGTTCTTAAGATGGGAGACAAGATTTATGATATAGGAGACATATTTTAAAAAGTAACGAAACATAATTTATGAGACATATTTTCAAAAGAAGACATGTTTTAAGAAGTAATGAGACATAATTCTTAAAATATAAGAAAAATACTCGTAATAGGATATATAATGGTATCATTTCTACACTAGATCTTATAAAAAAATTGTAAAATTATCAACATAATTCCACTAAAAAGTGAAATTAATAAGATAAGATTATTTAATCACCTTTTACAACAAAAGACTAATTCACTATTTTCATTTCCATTTTGTCCTTACATAAATACTTCCTTCTTCTCCCTCAAACCCTCACAACTCCTCACCTCGTCTCTCTCTCTCTCAATCATATTTTCACAATTTTGTGCCCTCTCACGCCAACCACCTTACCAATCACCTTGGCAACGAGCCTCTAACTAGGAAGAGAAAGAAGATCCATATCACACCCTCGTCTCTATCTCACATCCTCTCTCTCGCAACCATCGACCATCCTATACACTTATAGCTTCCTAAATAGGTACTTTCTCTTCTTCTTTTTTATAGGTTTCTTAGCTTTTGTGATTTTCACTATTAGAGATGGACTTGAAGGTGAAAGTTGGTGTCTTTGATAGGAGATGTAGTAATTAATCTTATTCGTATATGTGAAATTGTAATGTCTACACCACTAGAGGTCGATCGTAGAATGGAATCGTAGATTTTTAGTCTAGAAAATCCAGAAATAATGTAACCTTATAATGGAAGTTTGACATCTATTTATGTGTAATATTGATAAACTGGGACTTGATTACCTGTAATTATGTAAATATTTGTTGATAATCATGGTGAATTCGTGTTTGTCTCCCTAGTTTTGATCACGATTTTTCCTTGACTTTGTACTATATGGTTTGGCATATAAGATGGGCAACTATAGCCAACGTACATAGGTGGCACGAACATTAGACAACTGTTGTAGGTAGGTATAAGTGAAGCGAATTGTAAGCAAATAGTAACAGCACGAGGACGTGGGAGCTCTAAAGTGGTGTCCCTAAGGTCATGGTGCGGCCGAGGACGTGTGGAGTCGCCGGAGTTGGCCAGAGATCGGAGTTGGATCACCGTAGAGTTCGTTTGAGGTACGCACCTCTAATCAATGTATAGAAAGCATGAAATTGGTAAAAAAGATAATGATAGAAATGCATGAAATGTAGGTAAATTTATATTCTAGAATTTATTGTGATTTTATGAGAATTTATGGAGGTATTTATGGTAATTTATGACGGTTGTTGCATTTTAGGTCCTTTTGCTGTCTTTGCAAATTTATATCTTGTTGCATGATAAATGGATTTTGGTTTTATTTGTTGGGATTTGGAGTAGACTCGAGGGTCTACACCTTTGGTTTCAAGTGAAATTTTTGGTGTTTGTTTTGAGGGTCCGATAGAAGGTCCCACTTTGGACGATTTCGAAAATGTTTGAGTTTTGGGTCGTTTTCTGGTTTCACAAAAAATGGCATATCGAACCATTTCAGTATGTCGTTTTGCTGTCAGTTTTGGTCATCTAGTCGAACTTCGGTCATCCGATTTTGGACGGTCGACCGAATCAGTAGATTTTGGTCGATTGAATCATTTTCGATATGTCGATTTTGGGCCATGAGTGTTGACCGTTGACCTGCTTCGGTCAACCGATCCAAATCGGTCTACCAATCTAGTGATTTTTGGCATGTCGAATCAGGGCCTAGATATTTTGTATAAATCTAATTTTCGAGGATTTTTTGAATTAGTTTGTTTTGCCCATTTGAGATGGGATTGTGGGTCGTCAGTGGTAGTGCCATGGGACACCTTGTAGACACCCCGATTTTGAGGTAACCCGGAAATGAGTATCCTTATGTTGCTTTGGATGTGATCAGCCATTAAACCTAGCCCCAAGCCTATTAGCAAGCCAGAACCCAGAAATCT